>JAODAL010020330.1:0-69716 GCA_025379985.1 Phyllomedusa bahiana | reverse complement strand
AAAGGGTTTTGGGTTGGGGTAAAAATGGGGGAATGCTTGGAGGGGGGGGAAAAACTTTGTGCAAGTGGGTAAGAACTGGCTCACTGTTTAGAAAACAAAGGGTAGAAATTTTAAAGGGGTGCATATTAAACGGGTTTGCGGTTATTTAGTGGGGAGCTACCAAAGGGTCAGTTTTGGGCCCCTATCCCTCTTAAAACATTTTCATTAAGGGATTTTCAAAATGGATTGCCAAAAAGGGATACTAAGACTCTGAAAAAGTAATCAACACAATGGGGGAAAATAATGTGTTATTACAAAGGGGATCGGGAAATAATTTGGAGGCCTGGCCCGGGGGAAAGGGCCCAGGAATGGGGGTTTTTAACCAGATAAAATGCAAGGTTTTTGCACGGGGAAAAATTCCATTACATGACAAAATTTTTTTTGGGGTTTTGCAAAAAAAAAAAAAAAAAAAAAAAAAAACGGGGTTTTTTTTGGTAAAAAAGGTGTTCATGGGAGAAGGGGAACCTTGGGTTTAATTTTTTAAGTTGGAAAAAAAAGCTAAAACTTTTTAAAAATTTTTTATTTTTAGGGCTAGTTTTTTTTTTTCAGACAGACCCCCCATTTCCCCCAAAGGGGCAAATGGGAAAAAAAAAAGGGGGGGTTTAGGGATGGTAAAAAAAATAATTTCGGGGGTTGGGGGCCTTTTCAAAAATGGGGAACTTTTAAATTTTTTCCCCATTATACAGTCGGGGGTTTTTAGAAACAATAAAAATTTTTTTGGTTGTACGTTTTGGGCCCCCAGTGCCCCGGGAAAAAGACATTTTTTAGAGTTTGAAAAAGGCCTTTACAAAGGCGGGCCCAAAAAAAAAATAAATAAAAAAACGGGGGGGGGATTACAGTTCCCAAAAAGATTAGAAAAGATTGGGGTTTTATTTATTTTTAAAAAAAAGACGGCGCTTTTCGTTTTTTAATAATAAATATTTTTAAAAAATTTTACAAAAAAGGTTTAAATATAAAAAAGGGAATTCCTCCCCCAAGATTTATTTATACCCATCCCTGTTTCTAGAAAAAAAGGGGGGGGCTTTCTCTACGTCTTTGGAGGGAACAAAAGTTTCTACAAAAAACATAAAAAAGGGGATTCTTTATTTTGTAAAACCAGTGGGGACTGTTGGGAACTCTTTTCCCCAGAGGAATTTTGCCCGGTTGGTAAATTTTCATTAACAAAAGTTAAAAAAGGGGTTTTTGGAAATGCATTTCTGGACCCCTTAATAATTTTTAAACAAGTTAGAGTTTTCTGGGATTCTGGAGGGGGGGGGGGTAATTGCCTCCAGGGATTTTTCCGATTGCCAGTTTGGGAAAGTGGGGGGGGAAGGGGGAAATTTTTCCCTAAAATGAGGACAATTGGCTTCTCCTCTTTGGGGTTTTTTTTGCTTCCACGGGAAATTAAACCCCTTTAGCACAACGGGCTGAATGGTTGGAGGGTCTCGTTTTTTTTTCCGGCCCTTACAAACTATGAAACTTTCCCCAAATTCCCTTATATAAAAAATAAAAATCTATTCTAAATAGGGGTTTGGTTTTGGTGAAAAATTATTCTGAGGGGGAAGAAAAGGGGGGTTTCCTTTTTTGAAATTTTTTGGGGTGATTCCCTTTTAAAATACCCGTGTGTTTTGTCATACGGGTTATTATCCGGAAAAAAAAATTTCCCTCTTGTTGTTTAAAATTTTACTCAATGGCCCAAAAAGTTGTTTTTTTTTTTTTGCCTTTTTTTTTTAAGTCCACAAAACGAAAAAATTATACCAGTGCATTATTGTGACCCAAAATTATATTGGGGCCCCAGAGGGGCTGCGGGGTTAGTTTCCTGTTTTCCCACTAGGTTAGTCACCCCTTTTAAAGGGGTTTTTGGCCTTTTTTTTTTTTTGGGGAAATTTTTTTTTAAAATTTTTTTTTTTTTTTTTTTTTAATTTTTTGTTTTGGGGTTTTTCTTTTGGGGCCTTTTATTTTTTTTTTTTTCCCCAGCCCCAATTTTTTTTTTTTTAATTTTTTTTTTTTTTTTGGGTTTTTTTAAAAACCTTTTTTAATTTTTGGGGGTTTTTTTTTTTTAGGGTTTTTTTTTAGGGGTTTTTGAAATTTTTCGGTTTTATTTTTTTTTGAATTTATTTTTCATGGTGGCTGAAATTACTGGGGCCGGGGTTTGATCATTCTTATGAGGTGGGGCCCAACATTTAGGTTTTTGCATTCTGAAAAGAAAAGCTTTGGCTTTTTTTTCCCCCACCCCAAATTTGGGGGGCCCCCGGAACCCGCGTTTCCCCAGGGGGGCCCGGGTGGGGGGCCCGTCTGCCGGGTTTTCCAGGTTCCAGTGTTTACCACTTGGGAGGCTATTAAAAAAAATGTTTTTCCGGTAACGGGGGGGTTTACCCCCAAAAGAAAAAATGGGAGAATTTAATTTTTCCTACTCGATGGTTCGCTTATGGGGGGTAAAAAGGGGGTAAGAATGGTACCTTTTAAACCATTTAATGTTTTCAGGAACCCCGTGAATATGGATTTTAACAACTCCCCCCTCGGGTTAAGTTTTTAACCCCCCAAAAAATTGAACCCCCCCATAAGGCCTATAAGTTGGAAGGGCCTTGGGGGAAAATTGGCCCCAGATGAGGTTTAACACTGATAAAATTGCAAAGGGTTATGCCCCCATGGGGAAGAAAACCCAAATGTCCCCTTTGATTACATTTTAAAAGGGAAAAAACCCCCCGGGGTAAAAGTAAACAGGGGAAAAGGGGATTTGGGGAAAAACCCTGGTGGACATTTAACTTAATTGTACCCGGGCCAGTGTCAGGCGCAGCCCCAAAAGAAAATTAGGATCATGGGGTGTTTAAAAAGGGGAAAAGGGAAGGGACTTGTTGAGAACTTTATTCTCCCATTAAACAAGTCAGGGTTAGACCACAATGGAATTTTTGTTTTTACATTTTTTGGGCACCAGTGCACAGGAAAGACATTGTAGAGTTTGGGAACAGGTACAAAGGCGGGGCAACAAAAATAATAAAAGGGACTGGCGATGGACTCCCCCCCCCCCCCCCCCCCCCCCCCCCAGTACCCAGAAAGATTTGACAGATGGGGTTATTTAGTTTAGAGAAAAAGAAGGCTTCGGGGACATTATATATGTTTAAATCCTCAAAGGTCAATATAGAGATCTCTCCCAGATTTATTTAAACCCAGGGCTGTATCTAGACCAAGGGGGCATCCTCTACGTCTTGAGGAACGAAAGTTTCTACATAAACATAGAAGGGGATTTTGTACTGTAAGAGCAGTGAGACTTGGATCTCTGCCAGGAAAGAGCGCAAGGACTTGTATGGTGAATTCAATAACAGAGTTCAAAAATGTTTAGATGCATTTCTGGAGCGTAATAATTATAACAAGTTATAGTGTCTCAGCGATTCAGGAGAGGGGTCATTGACTCCAGGGATTTTTCTGATGTGCCAGATGGAGTCAGGAAGGAATTTTTCCTAAAATGAGGCAATTGGCTTTTACCTTCCTCATTGGGGTTTTTTGCCTTCCTCTGGATCAACACCTTAGCACAAAGGTGAACTAGATGGACGTCTTGTCTTTTTTTTTGCCTTACAAACTATGAAACTACGATGTTGGAAGCAGCAGAGCTAAGGAGAGAGCTTGGCCCCAAGAGGCTGAGGAAGCCTATGCCCTTGGTGACGACCTGAGGTGCATTGTGGTACTGGACGCTAGGTCCAGGACAATATAGGAGAGGGACTAAGTGTGTAATCAGTGGCCAGTCGACCTGAGGGTTTTTGTTTGTATTGTTTTGTTTCTGTTGTGCCTTATAAAGCTGGTTGAGGCAGTTTAAACACTGCTTATCATTGGAGTTGGAGTGTTGTGGCCATTCCGCTTACCAAACCTGTGATTCACCGAGTAAAGACCCCCTGAGACGTGTCCAAGATGGATGCTGGACGAAAGTGAAGCTCTAAATATATATGTTACTCTTCTATTGTTATTAATTTTCTTGTTGCCTCGTTCAGGGCTATAATATTTAGCTTTTGAACATGCATGAGAATTAGATGATGGTAAGCGAGCGAGGATGGGTATAGGAAGTGAAGATAGAGGTACGAGGACAATGCACTCCTTTAGAGTCCTGACAACACCACAAGCGAAACACATGGTCAGTCGCAGGTTTGTCAGTCCTGTCATCACTTGCTACAGTTCCCTCTGTCTCTCATTACTGAACAGCATCCACAAATCTCTTCTTCAGTGGTTTATCAGCCCTGCATCCTGCGGTTTTACCCTCTTCTTCCTCTTCAGTCATGGCCACAAGTGTCACTCATCATCATAGTCCATCCTGAAGAACTTGGGACAAAATGTCATGGGCTCTTGCGCAAAAGTTGAAATGCCCCCTCATTACCATGTGCCATTTTCCAATACCGGTGTCCTCTTATGTAATCAAAGTGGCTTTGGGGCCCTATCAGGAAGCAGGGCTCCTGTGGTGGCTGCTACCACTGCACCCCTATAACTATGCCCTGCTCAGTGAACTTCCATGTTCCCTGTGGGATATCTTGCTGCCACCACATAAATCACATGTACAAGCTTTCAAGCAGAGATGAACTTGAAGTTCTGGCCTGATGCAAACATATTGAAAAATGGTGCTCCTGCCAGTTACATAGGCCATTTCCAATACCGGTGTCTTCTTAAGATGTCAAAATGGCTTTTGGGCCCCCGCAGGATGCATGGCACCATAGCAGTGAACACGCCACCACCTCTTACAGCTACACTCCTGCTTGCAAGATGTCATCATCTTTTTTCATTTAGCCATTGAAAGGAATTAAGTCTTTAGCCTCTCAATTTTTTTTCTAAATAATGCAAAATTATAGAAGCAGCCACTACGCCCACAACAAAAGAAATAGGCTAAAAAATGCAAATGATGCAACATGACTGTCCACTTGGTGTGTAAGTCACAACTCTCCACCATATAGTCAAATAACAACAATCCACAGACATTCAGCATCTTCATCTCAGTGGGTATAAATTTTATTCACTCCGTGTGAGGCAAGCATACAGCACAACGTTAGCCTTAAATAAGTGCCTTTCTCAGCGGTACAACATTAAAGTGCATTGGTGCAGCTTAATAAATACCCCATAGTACTTCCATCATGACAAGTGACATTGATATATCAAAAAATATGTTAATACCTTAATTACCTCCAGAATACATATATTAATCAATATAGTTTAGCAAATAAAAATAGATCCCAAACGAAATAAAGGGACGAACCTGGAGTCGGAGATCTAACACACACACCTTTCAGGGTGAAGGCTGAGAAATGTTTATGCGCACGTCTGCCAGGTCCTAAAACTCCTCCAGCCTTCCATCAGTCATCATCAGTATTACTGATACAAATAGCTCAGAGATATATGAGCGCTGTCAAATCAAATTTCAAAAACACTATATCGATTTATATCTATTAAACAAATCATTAAGGGCATATATATATCCCAATATACATAATCGCTACTTTCACTGAATGTCTATCTCTAATACATGGAACATACCATAAAGGAGACATTTATCACCCTTTTCTATTCCAGCTAAAACATATGTAAAGTTAAGGATATATTAATATCATATTTGGATCACATTTTACATAGCTTTTCATAATAACCTATCAATGTACAGCGTCATTACATTAAAAATACAATAATTTTAATTAACAATTTATTGATCAATATATAAAAATGACGTCCAACTCCAAGATCACCCCAGTTCAATTCTTTTTGTCACTCTTGAGCAATTTTTTTTTACTATTTGTTATTCCACGATCCAGTTTAATGTTATGGATGGTAATGCAGTTCTACCGAACGTTTCTTCCCATTGACTTTAATGGATTCGAATCGAACCTCGAACTGAACACCACTACTGTTCACAGTTCAACTCCAACTCAAAACATTTTTTCTGTTTGCTCATCAATAATCATATGGTGGGGGTCACTTGTCTGGGGGCCCCTGACTACAGTGTCCCCGGAATGTCCATTTTATAGAAAATCTGAAACAAAAGACTCGGGACCGGCTGGCTGTTTCATAGATCTATGTGGGACTTTAAGAATGCTGTGCTTGGAAAGCTGTCCAACTGCAGCGTAACCAATCTTCTAAAATTTTTTGAAATCATTACTTAAAAAAATCACAAGCATTATGGGGGAAAAGGGGCGGAAAGGGCAGCCCCTTTTTGGATTTAAAAAAATCTTCATTTTGTTTTTTACCTATGGATTCTTTTGGGAAAGCAAAAGGGAATTTCCCCAACCAGCATCACCCACGTAAACCCGTTTTCGGGTTTTTGCCCCCATCAGTAAAGAGCAAGCGATGCAGTTTTACTAGGGGGAAGCAATGGTACTCAGAAAGGGAAGATCTCTCCTTAGGGAGAGCACCTATATGGGTGTGGGGAGATTCAAAATTGCTTTTTTTGCCTCCCGAACACTGCAATCAAAAAGGCATTAGGGGAAAGGGCTGGAAGCTCTATGCCCTTTTTGGATGAAAAAAATGCTCAATTTGTTTTTGACCCACTAAAGCCCTCTTGCTTTCCAAAGACCCAATGGGTAAAAAGAAAATTTGGGAGGATTTTTTTACATCCAAAAGAGGGTTTTTGTCACGAGTGGCCCCGCAGCCCCTCCCCCGGCTGCGGGCGCACTTGTGCCCCCCGCCCGTTTTCCCGGGGGCTACTGTGGGATCCGGGGCTGGGGCCCGGGCCCCCCCTCCTTCCCCTATCCCGCCCCCCACGTCCTCTCGTTCTCCCCCCGGCCCCGGTATGTGAAAGCCCCGCCTTAGGCGCGCGACGCCGGCTCTGGGGGTTTTAAAAGGGCCAGTACGCCCATTTTGGTCAAGGTGGCAGGTGACCCTATTTAATCTCTTTCTTCCGTCACCTTTTCCCGGGATCTTTAGTGCCTTTACTCCTTTAGAGTCGCTTCTGCCTCGTACCTGCCCTTCCGTTACCAAACCCATTACCTCCTTATCTCGACCACAAACCTTTGCCGCCTGCCCTGCCTCTTGCCTGCCCCCGATTACCCCTACTTTCCCCGATTTTGTCCCACCATGCTTGGGCTGCCACCCAAGAAGAAAACCCATGGGGCGACCTGGTAGTTCTCCGCTGCAGCAAGTCCATCCCGCTTTCGGGGGCCCCTCTGGTAAAAAAACCGGGTTCACTTAACCCCCCGTACGGTTACACCATCCTTCGGTGGTCCAGGGGATCCACTCCCAGCATCCGGACAGGTAAGTTTCTATCCCTTTTCCCCTAATGCCTTGGATATGCGTGTAAAGCAAGACCTCGGCCTTCCCAAAGACAGTCAAGACCGATAGCGCTTGAGAAGTTTCTGCCTACATGAAGCGCTAGCCCCTCTATAAAATTTTGAAACAGCGAGGTAAAAACCATTACATCCTTATCCAACAACAAGGGAATATTTTGAAAAGGGATGTTGTCACAAAAAACCATCGTGAATTTTCTCAAGGGTTCGGGTTTCCTTTCCAAGAGGGGGACAAAGTGAGCTTAAATTGGGAAAGCTGGTTTTGCTCCATTCCACCCGGGGCCCTTTTTCCCCTATTTCTTTTTCTCTACTACTACGGCTGGGGAAAAAATTGTTCTGTTTTGGGGTGGGGAATGTGCTCCCAAAAACATTGTTTCTTGCAGAAGGGTTTTACCATTTATCTGGGGTATTTGCCCTATTTGACCCCTGGCACCCTTCACAATACCTGCCCCCCAAAACAAGCAAAAATGCCCTTATGGCCATAAAATTAGCGGAAGATATGATATTTAAACAAGATTTTTTTGAATAGAACCTTGAATATCGCAGTTTTGGGTCCAGCTGCTTGACCAAAAAAGAAGCAAAAATAACCTTTTCAACACTCAATAAAATTAGCCAAAATTAAGGAAGTTTTTTAAAAACATATTTGGGAATAGGAGCTGGATTATAACTGTTTTTTTTACAGCAACCTGACCCAAAAGTTGGAAAAATGAGCCTTTCAGGGGGGGGGGGGGGGGGGGGGGGGCAGAAGAAATTCCTGTTTAAAACCACATTTTTTACAATAGGGCCCGGTTTTAGCTGTTTTTACAGCACACGGCCCCCAAAAAAAAACAAATACCCCTCGGACACTTGTAAAAATTTAAAGAAGAAAATCCGTTAAAAAACATTTTTTACAATGGATCTGGATTCTCGTTTTTTACAGCACCATACCCAGACCATTGACAATCTTGAATTTAAATGAAGAAAATGAGTCATTGAATAAGGTTTTTTTTAAAAAAAACGTACATTTGGTTTCTTTTACGGCTCCCACCGCAAAACTAACAAAATGAACTTTTTGGACACTTGAATCAATTTGCTTAAGAAAATTTTCATTTAAAAAAAAAAAAAAAATTTAAGAACATTTTTTGGGAAAAGGAAGTGAAGTAACCGGCAACTAATCGGGTGAAATCTGCAACGGGGCAAAAACACAGAGATCCACGCCTATTCTCTTGATAAAAGCAAACGACCCAATTCTCCATGGAAAACCGTGTTTTTTTGTAAGACTCCCCCAGCGGCAAAGGTCCGCTCAGGATGACACTGGGGGCCCGGGGAGGATAACACCCATGGCGTGGCAGCAAGCTGGGGCCTTCACAACTTTTGGGTACCCAAAAGTCAAAATTGGGCCGGAAAGTCCAAAAAAATTGGTGTTGACCCCAATGTATGGACCATGATCTTAATTGCTCTCTGGTTAATTTGGCCCCCCGCTTTTAAGGGGTTAGTGCGGTGGTAAATAAGGATTGCCAAAGGGGCACCCTTAGGCTTCTACCCCAATGCCTGCGCTGTGCCCTACGGCTACTTGACATTCTACTGCTGTCAACTTGCTGATGTATTCCCCTGTACATTAAACTGAACGACCAACGCTGTCCCAGTTATCAATGACAAGGGTTTACATTTCCTGCATTTACTGTCAATTTGGGATGGGGAAGGAAAGTGCAGACTTTTGCTTTTTTAAGGGGGCAAGGAGGGTGGGCACGCATAAAATTTCTGTTTTATTTTGATAGCATTGAAGCGTGGATCATTTGAGGAAAGGGCATCCCGCACTCATGTGAGAGATGGGGCCATGATTTTCAAGCCTCGGGGGCGGGGGGGACAAACACATCTTCCCCCGCTCCTTAATCGGCCAACCTCTTTCCCCGGCAGGATATCAGTACCGTCGGGGGTTTCCCCCATGCCTTCCTCCTCCTCCGCTTCTTCCCCCTCAGCTTTAACAAGCCCGACTTGCCTCAGATGATGTACCCCAGAGCCCGGGGCCACCCTTTCACCAGCCCGGACCACGAACCCCCGCCCAACAAAGACCCATAAAGTTGGGAAACTGTGGGCCTTTTTGATACAACGGAGACGCTCTGTGCCTCTCCTCCTCCTAACTGGTGGGGGCCTGCTGTTTCAAAAAGTCCACACTTGTTCCAGAACTAAAACACCACACGGTTCATATAAAGGGCATTGCCCCCCACTTCCATTAGGTGGCTTTTTCAAAAACCCCAAGGATGGTACAGAATTTTTACCTGCCTCCACTCTCGGTGGCTCAACACCCCGAGGTCCGCACCGCTGCTTGTCAGGCCATGCGCCACTTCATACTGCGTAATGGCATTACGCTGCTGCCACAATCGCTAGAGCATGTGGAGCGTGAAATTCCAGCGTGTTGCCACTTCAACAATGAGACGGTTGATGGGGAGGCCAAGATTAAGATGTCATGCAGCCAGACAGGGGAAGCAGGGAGAGAACTACGGAAGTGAGAGCTCAGACCTCGAGCCTCCCTCAGCAGGCAGACAAGACCCTTGAAGCACTTTAGAAAATTATGGACGACGAGGTTCATGGTGTGTGCCAGGCAAGGGATGTGCTCCAGCCTACCGATCTTAAGGGCAGCAAGGAGATTTAGCCTGTTATCGCACACCACCTTGCCTGGCCCCAGGTTCTTGTCACCCAGCCATTGCTCGGTCTCATTGTGCAGAGCCGCATTGTGCAGAGCCACAGCTCTTGACCTGTGTGTTGATGGTCTCCAAGACACATTAATTTCAACACGGCCTGGTTTCTCTTAGCACGTGATGCTACCAGTGGAGCTTGGGTATCGGAAACCTGCACCATCCCTGCGGTTTTGAAAAGTGTGCGCAGAGCCTGAGAGCCACCGTCATCACCAGAGACATCCACACAACTCACCCAGTGAGCTTTCACAGAGATGTAGCAACCTTGACCATGCTTACTAGTCCATGTATCAGTGGTCAGATGGACACGTGGCTGGCCAGGGCAGGGATGGCTTTTCAGGAAAAGAAATGCCTGCTCGTCATCTGGTTTTGTGGGCAGGTAAAGGCCATGACATAGCGGAACCCATCTGTGTCCACCAGGCGGAAAGGCAACATTTCCAAGGTCATAAGCATGGCATTGGCGACATTCAGGATTTTGGCTGGTTGGGGTTAAAGCATTTCTTATGCGTCCACACCTGGCGTGCATGTGAAACTGGTGCAAGGAAAAGGGGTAGGCTGTGTCCTGGTGGTGCTGGTGGTACTTGGGCGACGGTGTGTGACACTGGGGCTGATCCTTACTCATGCTGCTGAGGGACATGGGCAGCAGAGGAATGCTTAGTCTTGGAAGTGGTGGTGGAGGAGGAGGAGACAGAGGGTATGACGGTGGTTGGAAGCCCAAGACCTGTGTGGCCTTTTTTTTTGCCAAGTGATCCCTCCATTTCAATTCATGCTTTCGCTGCATGTGAATATTCATGTTCATGGTGGTTAACCACTTTAGATTCTTCCCTAATCCACTATCTCTCTGCTAACTCTCTTCTTGACTCTCTGCAATCAGGTTTCCGCTCTTTACACTCCACAGAAACTGCTCTAGCTAAAATTTCAAATGATCTCCTGACAGCAGAACCTTAGGGTAACTATTTGCTGCTGCTTCTCTTGGATCTCTCTGCAGCTTTTGACACTGTAGGTGACCACCTTCTCTTCAGCATGCTCAGTACCATTGGCCTCCAGGACACCGCTCTCTTGGTTCTCATCCTACCTCTCTGACCGCTCCTTTATTGTTTCATTTGCAGGTTCTACCTCCTCTCCTCTTCCTCTCGCTGTCTGGGTTCCACAGGGATCCATTCTTGGTCCTTTCCTCTTTTCAATCTACACAGCCCCCATTGGACAAACCATCAGCAGATTTGGCTTTCAGTACCATCTCTATGCTGATGACACCCAATTATACACCTCTTCCCCTGACATCACTCCTGGCCTACTACAAAACACCAGTGACTGTCTGTCTCTGACGTAATGTCCTCTCTCTCTCTTAAACTAAACCTCACTAAAACTGAACTTTTAGTCATTTCACTATCTAATAACCGACCCAACCCCGCTATTTCTGTCTCAGTGTGTTGCACCACCATTACTCCTAGGCAGCAGGCCCGCTGTCTTGGGGTTATACTAGATTCTGATCTATCCTTTGCACCATATATCCAATCCCTTGCCTGCTCCTGTCATCTGCATCTCAAGAACATCTTCAGAATCCGTTCTTTTCTCACTGTGGGAACAGCTCAAATGCTCATTGTTGCTCTTATTCTTTCTCGTCTTGACTACTGTAACTCCCTACTTGTTGGTCTCCCTCTCTGTAAACTCTCCACTCTCTAATCCGTCCTGAATGCAGCAGCCAGGCTTGTCTTTCTTTCCAGCCACTATACTGATGCCTCTACCCTGTGTCAGTCACTGCACTGGCTGCCCGTTCAGTACAGAATACAACATAAACTAATCACTCTCACCCATAAGGCTCTCTACAGTGCTGCACCCCCTACATCTCCTCCCTCATCTCTATCTACCACCCTACCAAGTCTCCCCACTCTGCTACTGATCTAAGATTACAAAGAGGATGTCTTCGGCACTCTTCGGTTAAGGATGGGTGCACACCAAAAATTGTATTAGTCCTTTATGTAAAAGGTTGCACACCAACACTTTAGTTTTCAATTCACATCAAAACTTTATTGAGCAATATCAAAACCATCCGGCTTCATAGAACACATGGTCAGTATACTTTCATTTAATATATAATGTTAGATTAAACTATTCGACGTTTCGGCCCCTAAAGGGACCTTTTTCAACGAATCTCTAAAAAAAATAAAAACAATGACGACAAAAAAGTGTTAGTATACACAAGTTGTTAGTATACACAACAAATATGATTAATATTTTGTTGTTAATGACATAAAAAATTTTTTTTAAAAACATTATTACTCACTTCACCAGTTTTTTTACATTTCTTAGTCAATTCTTTTTAACTTTTCTATACCTATTAGAATACAATGGCAAAAATAAAACAATAATAAATATATATATACATAAGAAAACAAATAAATGTCATATACAAAATACAATATAGACCACAGTATCTGCTCCATAGTGAAAGGGCCACAATAAAAAAAAGGGGAAGGCCACAGTGAAAAAAGAGGGAAGGCCACAATAGAAAAAATGGAAAAAAAAATGGAAAAAAATGGAGGGACTGTATAACACATGTTATCATACTCTAAAGTCAGTCTGACCTATGATATAACACTGAGCTTTAACATATCAAAATTATAAGAACTATCCGTGAGTATCACCACATGATGTACATTCTTCGTTAGTAATTATTATGTCTTCCATTTTTATCTCAGGAGACTCCTAGCAAAAGGGGGGAGTAATCTATAAAGTGACCCATAAGGATAAATATCCATACTTATTATTGATGGTTATTATGGAGTGATCCTCATCAGGTCATAATAGATGATGTAGATATATTGTGAGGATATGTCAATATCCACATCGCTACCAACACGGGTTATAAGGAGTAATGGGCTTACAAGATAATAATACATAAACTAATAATACATAAACTGTGATACATAGGAGCCATAAATCACAAGAGCTTACCTAATGCGCTGCGCGCAGTGTGATGTTTGGAGCCGGAACTGGGCATCGATAATTCTCGCGGGTTTTTATATAGCCCGCGCATGCGCACTACTCTGCCCTTACTTGACAGGGAGCGCCGAGATGCATAGTTATAAGGCGCTTGCGCAACTGACGTCACGAAGTGACGGCATCGGAATCTATGTGTATGTCGCGGATCTTTATTAGGATCCAACAGTGCAGGCGCCAATCCTAGAAATGGAAATGGAATGAATGGAATAGGGATGAGTTATAGTATTTAAACTCTAAAGAGAAGACTCACGTAATTCTAATATTATTAATGATCTAAATTATGAAATAGACAATGAAAAACAAAACCGATCTAGATATTTCAACTAAAATGACTCCCATCCACCCGTCTAACCCGTCCTAGATATAAGCTGAGTAATGATGCATAAAAAAGGGGAAATTTAGAGTCTCTAATTGAATGTTAGACCATCATGAGAGATACCCACAGATATAAACATTATCATAATTAGACCTCCTTTACAAAAAATTCCAAAGGGATTATAAAGATTACAGACAATTAAGCAATTACAGATTCTTACGATTTTTCAGCCTTTCAGAAGAATTACCATATTGTCCTGATTATATCGTCTAATTATTAAAGATTCCATCTCAACCTCCCAAGATCTAGAACAAAGGGCAATCATAGTTGTATCCACATCAATTTGTAGACAAGAGTCTCGATATGTGGTCATATCCAAAAACAAGTCACCATACATTATAGATTGATACAGAAGTCAAACTCTCTTTAAGTCCTCTCTGATCACGTCTCAAGACGGTGAATCCAAAGTGATTCTTTTTTTTTTAATAACTGCACTCTGTCTCCTCCACGTCGAGGCATTTGTACAGAGTCAATGACTTGATAAAAGCAGTTGTGACACACTCTGTTTCCGTTCAGAAAAGTGTGCTGGAATTGGTAGGAGTAATTCATTCCTCCTAATAGTGGACTTATGCTTTGCTATGCGGTCTCGCATACGTTGGGGAGACTACCCAGCGTGTGCGAGACCGCATGGACATTTTATCACATATACAACGAACCGAGATTCGCACGTATAGAATTGCTTGATCCTAATCCGTTTGCCTGTCTGTGGATGAGTCAAATATTCTCCCTTAATAACATTTGAACATTGACCACAACCAAGACATGGATAAGTTCCAGTTCTTTGGCTGTGTAGAAAAGTCTGTCTAGGAATTTTGATTAGGCTTCCCACATCTGCCCGAACTATCTTGTCTCGTAAATTAGAGGATCTTTTGTAGCAGCTGATTGGGGGGGATTTAAATTCCTCGATCTTAGGATATGCCTGGTTCAGAAGAGGCCAATGTTTCCGTACTGCCCCTTGTATTCTCTCCACAAAGGGATGGTATGTAGTGATACAAGCAATGCGTTTCGCTTTATTGTCATTAGTTTTATTGAATTTTCCTGTTTCATCCACATGTGTTCTTTCACCCTCCAAGAGGGGCTCCGGGTAACCCCTCTGTGAAAATCTGTAAGCCATCTCTCCCAACCGACTCTCCCGTGTGTTCGTGTCTGATACAATCCTGTCAACCCTCTTAAATTGGGACCTAGGAAGGGCCTTTTTAATAGATTTAGGATGGTTATTATGGTACTCCAGGAGACTATTGCGATCAGTTGACTTCTGATAAAGGTCAAAATGTAGTCTACCTGTAGAGTCCTTTTTAATCAAGGTGTCTAAGAAATTAATCTCTTGGAAGAGATAATAATTACTAATGAAGAATGTACATCATGTGGTGATACTCACGGATAGTTCTTATAATTTTGATATGTTAAAGCTCAGTGTTATATCATAGGTCAGACTGACTTTAGAGTATGATAACATGTGTTATACAGTCCCTCCATTTTTTTCCATTTTTTTTTCCATTTTTTCTATTGTGGCCTTCCCTCTTTTTTCACTGTGGCCTTCCCCTTTTTTTATTGTGGCCCTTTCACTATGGAGCAGATACTGTGGTCTATATTGTATTTTGTATATGACATTTATTTGTTTGTGTCTTATGTATATATATATTTATTATTGTTTTCTTTTTGCCATTGTATTTCTAATAGGTATAGAAAAGTTAAAAAGAACTGATCTAAGAAATGTAAAAAAATGGTGAAGTGAGTAATAATGTTTTTAAAAAATTTTTATGTCATTAACAACAAAATATTAATCTATTTGTTGTGTATACTAACAACTTTGGTACACGAACACTTCTTTGTTGTTATGGTTTTTAGTGTTTTAGAGATTCTTGAAAAAGGTCACAATTAGGGACCGAAACGTCGAATAGATGAATTAACATTATATATAAAATGAAACGTATCTGACCTTGTGTTCTATGAAGCCGGATGGTTTTGATATTGCTCAATAAAGTTTTGATGTGAATTGAAAACTAAAGTGTTGGTGTGCAACCTTTTACATAAAGGACTGATCTAAGATTACACACCTAACTTATCCGAACCTTCCATGCCCGTCTCCAAGATTTTGCACGTATTGCACCAGTGCTCTGGAACATGTTTACCCCATGTGATAGGATACTACACAACCCTCCACAGTTTTTATGTGCTGCTCTGCGAAAAATCTTCTTTTAGACAAGTCTACCAAATCATACATTGTTAACCCCCCCCTTCTCCACACCCAAATTCTGTCCCACATTTGTCACTTCCTGCACTTTGGCACCCAATGGCATTTACTCTGTATTAGATGTTGTGGGTTGGGATGCAGGTTCTATACACTTTTTATGTATACTTACCCCCATATTTATGTAACATGGCTGGGCCATTTGTAAACCAAAGCACTTGTGAACCGTTGATTTCACCCATACCACCATAATAGTTTGTAAGCTCTTGCGGCAGGGCCCTCACACTCATGTCTCAATTGTAAGTAGCTTTTTAAATGTAATGTCTGGTTTTGTCTGTAAGTATTAACCTTATATTGTAAAGTGCTGCGGGAATATGTTGGCGTTATATTAAATAAAGATGTATTCTTATTAATTATTCCCTCTTACTGATGCATTGACGGCAAATCGGATATGACGTTGCTGGCGAATCTGAGGCTTGAACGAAAAAGGCCCAAGCTTCAACAGGTCCTGGACATTTTCGAAGTAGATAAACGGGAGCGTGGTTTCCGTGCTCATATGAACCATGGCTGGCGGATATTAATGTCAGCGGACTTGTGTGATGCCCTCTCCCTTCTGAAGCTTACCCGTACCGACACTACCCATCATCTTCCTCTTCGTCCACTGATGAGGTGCTTGCAAGCAAATGCTGGATCTGTTAATGTTCATTGTCAACATCATCATCACACAGTGATATTCCTTGTCCTGACAGTCTACATCCATGAAGCGAGGGCTAGAATCCACAGGCACTGCAAGGCGTTGTGGGACCGCTTGGGAGTTGTGCCGACTGACCAGCTCCCTTCATGCTATGAGGGCATCATCGATTGTGGCTATCAGAGAGACCAAATTCATCTCTTGTTGGCATCTTGATCTTTTGAAATACCTTATGACCCCAACCCCATTGTGTCATCCAAGAAGCTCATCAGAACATGATTATCCACAGTGGTCTGTACATGGGTTGACTTTGGATTCCTTTGCTTCAGTTGGACAGATGCGACATTGATGATGATGACATTCGTGGCATGACTAGGAGGACGAGAGGTAAAAAAACTCTGGATGCAGGCTTGAGTTAACAATGAAGAACACGATTGGCGACGCTCTACCATTACTGTGATTCTCAAGGTAACCGACTCAGCCATGACGGGTGACAAGTCCTGCGACTGACGCGTGTGCTTTCTTGCGTGTTGCTGGAGACTGGAAGGCAGCACTTCTCCTACACCCCTCTTTGTTCGCTTACCACCTGTAGTTCACTCCATGTTCAGAAAGATAAATATTAAAAAGGTCTAGAAGATTTTTTTCACAGTCTCTTATTGAAAAAACTGTACTGCAAAGACAGCAAATCACAGGTGTTCTGAAAAATCCCTCTATTTTCCAACTGCAACTAGGATTAGAAACGGAATTGTTTCTATCGATATCTGTGAAATGCGTTCTTGTGGAAGAACTTAATACCAATCAAGGTGTTCTTCTTAGTCCTGAGTTCCGCAAAATTGGACTAGAAACTGACTTTTTCCTACAAATTTTCTTAAAAGAGGGGGAAACTGCAGTCTTTTCTCTGACAATGACAATCACAGATAAATAAAAATGGGTCGCTATTTAACCGTTTTTGAGAACGAGAAATATGAGTAATATAAATGCAGTTGTGCTACCCACAATGCAGGTGAAACTGTAACTCAGACTGTGGTGGATGATGGCTACGCAGAATAAAATTTGGGTGCTTATTTCACAGGGTTGAGAGGACAAATATGTCTGATGCAGGATCTGGCCCCTCTCCCAAAACTAGGGATGCCACCCCCTCCCCACCCGCTGCTGTGCTGTCAGAGCACTGGGGCTGTTCCAAGTCTCCTAAGAATACTATCTAGAAACTCTCTATTCTTGATGTACCCTAAAGTAACTAATCTATTAAGGACCCTTTTCTGAAGTAAAAACGCTGGGAAATAGTCTCTACGAGCTTTGAAAAAAGCTGAGCAGAGAGACAGCTATCCATTCTGTTCGCTGTATAGAAGCTAATGGCGCCGATCAGGAAGTGCAGTGACATAGATAAAATGAGGTCATGTGATTTCAGCAGCCAATGAGATTTCTACACACCCCACTGGTGACGTTCTTCACCCCACCCCCACTCCTGTGCTCTGCACTGATTGGCTGGCCACCAAAATTACAGGAAGCCGAAAATGGGCTCGATTGGAATTCGCAATCTTGATTATTGATCAGGTTTTAAGAAAAATAATCTCTTCATCGCGGAACCAAGATATTATTGAAAATCTGCCAGAGTTCAACTTTTTTTAATTTAATCGATCAACACTAGCTACTCTTCCAGGCTCTGACTTCAGAGCCCCCCATCTATCTGGTGCCCCAGGAAGTGGACCACGCTCGTGCCCAGCTGGCACTTTTCCAGCTTGATGGTGAAGCCTACCTGGTGGATTCGCCCGACCACCTGTCTCAGATGCTGCAGGTGATCCTCCCATTAGTATCATGTTAACCATCTGCTGAAAGTGACAGGGGCATTCTTCATGCTGAATAGCTTGATAGTGGACTCATGTAGTCCAAATGGGGTAATAAAGGCAAAGCATTACCATGTCTTTTGGGTCAGGGGAACATGCCAATATCCCCGCTTCAGATACATGATGGTCAGGTACTTGGCCCCAGCCAACTGATCGAGCAGGTCATCGATGTGTGGTATTGGGTATGCATTGTTGACAGTGACAGTGTGGAGCTCCCTGTAGTCCATGCAGAACGGGGTGGTCTTTTCTTTCTTTGGGCAGAGGACTAAAGGTGAGTCCCAAGCGCTGTTGTACATTTGGATATCCCCCAGCTTCAGTTTTGTCAATCTCCTGGGGCATATTCTGCTGCACCTTCAAAGAGACCAGATATGCTGAACGTCAGATTGGGGAAGTGAGAGGGGGTGAATCGCTGGTGTCCACATGATGAACGGCCAACTCTGTCCTTCCGGGCATGTTGCTGAACAGCTTACAGAAAGGGTGGAGAGTTGAGTACAGCTGGAACTATTGGTCCTCAAGGAGCTGTTTGCCAACCTCCACATCCTCAATTGATCCACCTGCCCTAATCTGGTCGAGCATATCCAGGACAGGAGGGTCTTTGCCTCTTCCTCCTTGGGCATGTTGCATACTGGGAGTGCACATGCCTCTCGCTCATGATGCGCCTTCATCATATTCACATGAAAGGCCTTCTACCTTTCCTGGCTGTGGTCCACGGTTACCAGGTACTTGGCAGCATTGAGTTGCTGGAGCACGAGGTACAGTACAAACTTGTCTTGTGGTACAGGGACCAGTACCCACTCCTTCTAACCCACCTAGTAGGTCCTCTCACAAGCATTCTGGTCATACAATTGATTTTGATCGACCATCCGCTCTGTGTCTGAGTCCAAGGGATGCTGTGTTACTCTTTGAGAGCTTTCAGACTGTTGTTAGCCTCTAACATCACCTGAAGCCCCTGACTACACGTGAACAGAATAAACCAGACTTCCACGTCTTTTGTCAGCTTCTTGGGACCTGTCTTCTGGCCTCCATGTGCCCTGACAGCCACTTGGTCAGAAGGGAGGAAAGGAGGGACTCACCCCATAGCTATTGTACTGTGCCTCCACCAGCTGTTTCCCCTACCAGTCTTGCTTCAGCTTATGCAGACTGGTGTAAGACATCATCACACTAACCTGTAATCAAGATGGGGCACTAGGGCTTCTAAGTCTCCCTTACCAAATGCAGCAGTTACACAGGTGGAAAAATTTAAAAGGGGGACTTAGCTATATTTTCTTTTCCGGGGTTTTTTAATTTTTTGTGAAAATAAAATTATCAGCAGGCTGTAACACAAAGAAATTGAGAAAAAAACCACCAAATAATGGTCATAGCAAAAAACACCCAACAAAAAACCAGACCCAAAAAAGTAAATATTAACAAAAATTTCCCACTAGGCCACTTACTGTATTTTAGTTGTTTAAACCTGTAGATAAAATTTTAAAGGGGGGGAACCCCTGAAGGCGGGTTTGGAAAAACCAAACATGTAGGTAGGTTTGAAGTCCCCCCGTGGGTAGATATATAGGCACCTGTAGGTATTTGTGGCCCTTATATGTATTTATGCCCCTTTTTTGGTTTTACATCCCTCGGGTGGTATACAGAGCATTGAAAGGTGGTAGACCCGGGTAGATATATTGCCCTCTGTAGGTTAGGCCCTTTTTTGGTTTGGGTAGACCCTTTTTTGGAAAAGTTTTAGACCCCCGGGTTGGTATATTTGCCCATTTGTAGTTGACACGGGCTTACTGCCCAAGCGAAAGGGAAAGGGGGTTTAGTTCATATGTTTGGAGGAGAAAAGTGAAAGGGGCGACCTGAATGTTTACTTTTTAACAGTTTACCGGGCCAAGAAATTATTTTGAATTTTTGTGATTTTCCCAGGTTTCCCCATATTTCACTGTCCACTACAGCTGTAATGTGAGGCTACCATATTGTATGGGACATTTATTTGGCTTCCTTTACTAAATTCTTGTTTATTAGGGAAATATAAAAAGGATGATCAGGGTTTTAAAAGGGAAAAGGGGGGAAAATTTCCCGGGGTAGCAGTTCCCCGAGGCCCTTGGGGTTTTGGGGGGGGCTGTTCCATGTCTGCTCCCCCGGGTTTATCCCGCCCCTGGGGCCCCCCGGGCGTAAAAATTAATTTTTCACTGGGGCCCCGGGCGCGGAGTGGGGGGCCTGGCGCCACTGCCTCTGAACGCCCGGGCCCTGCGGCAGGGGCGTTCAGGACAGCGCTGCCCAGGGTTTTGCAAAAGGGAGCGATCCGGCGCCCTTTTTGGGTTACTTTTCCCTGAGGAAGGCGGCGGCTCTTAGTGATCACGTGGGGGGCCCAATTATTTTCCGGGACCGCGCTGGACCAGGGGCCGGAGGTTCGGGGGAGCGGGGGGACCGAGGAAAAATTTAAGTGTGATTTTTTTTTTTTTAATGCCCTGCTCCCGGTATGGGCCCCCCCAGCCCCCCCCTTCCCTACTGTATAAAATACCCCATCCTCCCTGCCTGCCTGTATTTATAGCCCACCCCCCCGGGCCTTATTATATAGCCCCCCGGGCCCCCGGGTTTATATCCCCCACCCCCCCAACCCTATTACCCCCTGCCTGTCTACTTTTCCCAAACCCTCCCTTTCCCTTTTTTGCCCACCCTGCCTCCCTATATTAGTCCCCCTCCCCTATTTTACGCCCACCCTCCCAAAGCCTACCCACCCTCCCTGTAAACCCCCAGTTTCCTATATCCCCCACCCTGTTATTTACCCCTGTCTCCCTATATCCCCCCAGCCTGCCTGTATCCCCCCAACCCTTGCCTGTATAGTCCCCCTAAATCCTTTATATACCCCTGCCTGTTTTATCAGCCCCCGGGCCTGCCTTTTTATACCCCAAATTTATGGCCCCTTTTAGCCAACAAAAAGCCTGGTGTTTTTGGGCCCCCCTATAGCCAAATTTACCTCCCTTTGTCTCCCTATGGGGGCCCCACATTAGCCTAGTTCCTGGGGCCGTTCAGCCCATTTTCTGCTTTACCTCCCTATTTTGGGGCCTAAATATCCCTACCAAATTTGGGCCTGCCTGATACTGCCTTCCTCCTAGGATTCCCTTTCTGGGGCTATGAAACTCCCAAACCTCCAATTTTCCTAACCTACCTACCTAGGGCCAAAAAAACCATCAAATTGGGGGTTACTTGCTTTTTATGATTCGGTGGGGAAACAGGCCTTTGTTATAACAAAATTTCCCCAGTGGCTAAAACCCTCTTTTCTTTCCCCACCTTTAGGAGCCCAAACCTCTAATTTTTGGGCCCTTTGAACCCCCTCTCCCTTTTTTGGGGAAAGTTTGTACGAGGTGGGGGGCAGGGAGTGAGGTGGGGGAAAAAAAGTGAGGGATTCTAGTATTTGTGTCCAAATCTAGGGGGAAAAAGGGTTGGCAAGAAAAAGCCCTCATGGGGTTGGACAGAAAAAAAAGGGAAAAATTTAAAACACTTCGGTAGAGAAAAAAAATTTGTGGGGTCACAAGATGTAACTGACTTTAATGGCAAAAACAGTTGCAGGGGGTCTTGTAAACTGGTGATTTCCACTTTTTTGGTCATGTATGGGGGGTAATTTTACAGTTTTTGGGAATCAGTTTTTACATTTGGTATATCCCCAAAAATTTTTGGTAGCCCTATTGATTTTTTTCAGTGATATTTATGGGGGTTTTTATTTCACTATGGGGTTTGGAAAATTTTTTAGTAATTTTGATTTTTTTCAGTGATGGGTATTGGGGTATTATCATATGGGTGGTAAATGGTAGTAATATTGATTTTTTTCGTTAAAATTATAGGGGTTTTTGTCATTTTATGGTGGGTGGTCCTTTTTGGGCGTTAAATTCCGGGTTTTCCCCTATGGTTAAAATTAGGGTTTATTGGTAATGTTAATAGGGGTTAGTGGGTTTTGGGTTTTGGTTTGCAGTATGGTGGGTTTTTTACCCCTTTGGTTTTTTCTGAAACTTAAGAGGCCCGATAAATGTTTGTTGTCAGGGAAGTGGGGGGGGGGGGGGGAGGGATTAGGCTGTGGTCACCCAAAAAGATTGTTTTGGGGCCCCAGGCTACCCTTTTGTTAGCCCTTGGTTAACGGGTAATGTTTTTTCAAAACCCATTTTTCCGTGTGGGGGTTTCCCTTGGACAGGTTGTCCTTGGGACTTTTACTTCCAAAAACTTTGGAAAATTATTGTTAAGGGATTTAGGGGAAAGAGTCTTTAACTTGGGGTAAAGATTCGGGGGGAAAGGGGGCCAAATTTGGGTTTTTAAAAAAATTTTATTTTTGATGAGGGAAAAAGGGGACAAAAACTGGTAATTTTTTCCAAATTAAAGATTTAATTGTAAGAAATTTTAAAAAAATTAAAGGAAAGGTAATAGTCCGGGCTGTTATAGGAAATGGGTAGATGGTGTAGATCGGACTCCTTAGAGACGGGGGAAAGGTTTTGGTGCTGGGTTTGGGGAACCCTTTACCAGCCTTTTTGGTTTCCCTTAAACATGTATGGGTTCTTTTGGAAAAGCTCTGTAAAACAAACCCTTTAATTGGGGAAATTGTAGGGAAAAACTGTTAGGCCCTTGGGGACTTTTTTTTTTTTGGCCCATCCCAACCACTCAAAAATTTTCCTTTTTGGGGGGGTTTTTTTTTTTCAGAACACTTTTTAAAAAATAAAAGGGGGGACCCCTGGTTTGGGTTTGCTGGGGGCAATAGAGAAATTCTTGATTGACAGTTTTTTTATATGTCCCAATTATTGTTTTTTAAAACAGATGCTTCCTACAGGCCCCTTAAAATTGTTTGGGAAAAAACCCAAACCCAAGGGGCTGGATTAAAATTTCCGCTTTTTGGTTTGGTAGGCGGTTTTTTTCTTCCGCGATGAGGGGGAAAAAAAGCCCTCCCCCTTCCCCTTTGGCTTGCACAAAAAAATTTCCGCCCGAAAAACCGGCGGAAGTTTTTTTGGGAAAGCAAAAATGTTTTGGGGGTGGCTCATTTTCGGTCGGTTTTTAAAGGGCGGCCCTTTAAAATCAAAAACCCCCTGAAAAAACCGCCCGGTAACCGTCCCTTGGGGTCATCCCCTTTTATTGCCACCCCATGTTTTCCAAAAAAACACTAAATTATTTGTCTTTGTATTTGAAATCTTGTTCCCTCCACATAGGGCTTGTTTATTTTCTGAAACCCAAATTTGGGTTTTATGGGGGGTTCATCAAAACCCATAAAAATAGTTTTTTTAATTTTGGGGTTTAAAGTTTGTTTGTTTTCAGCAAAATTTGTTTGGGGTTTTCTTGTGCTTTTCAAACTTTAGAGGAGGTTTCCCTTTGGGACAAACGATGCGGTCCATTTTGTTTACAGTGTGCGAAAAATGGCCCGTTTATAAACAAAATGTTTTTAAACCCCCTTTTAAACCTTTTAATTTCCCCCTGGCCAAAGGGCCCAAATTTTCTATATTATCTTGATTTTGATGGTGAGAAAACTTTTTTTTTTTGGTTGATATGGCAAAGGCCCGGTTTAGAGGGGAAAACGTGAATTGTTAAATCACTTTTGGGTTTTCCTTAAACACGGGGTTTTGAAAGGGCAGTTTCATTGTGTTGGAATCTTTTTTGGGGCCTAGGCCCCCCTTTTGTAGGGGGAAACGGGGACAGTTCTTTGAAATTGGGGAAACCCATGTTGCCTTATTTCCCGTAGAGAGGGGAGAACACCAAATTTAATTTTCATTTTTTAAACCAAGGGGCCCAATTTTATTCCTTTTTTAAAAAAAAGAATTTGGGGTTTTTAAAAATGTATCAGCTGTAGTGGAAGGGGGGGATTCCAGTATTTAGATGATTTAAAGTGCCTAAGATAAACTAAACTCAATAGCACACTCCCTATGTTTAAAAATTTAAAAACATTGCCCTCTTCTCCCTGACTTGTTTTGTCATATAATGTGGGTGTCCTCAGCGGTTAATAGGGCATTGCCTTTTATTTTATTTTTTTAGAACAATGTCTTACAGATAAATTTGCCCACTTTCCCGGGAAAAAAATTTTCAAACGGGGATTTATATACAGGGGAAGGGGCAAAATTTTTTCAATAGCCAATATTTGTTTAAATTTGGTTTTTAACCCCTTGGGGGACACCACAGCATGGGGTGAAAATGTGGGGGGGGAGTGGTAATTTCATTTTTTTTTGCTTTAGGCAGTTTTGAATTGGTTTTTTAATGATTGCGGGAATTTACCTTATTTATATACTGGAACCCTTTTGGGGCCATTTGGCAGTGATCCCTTACAGGGCCTAATTCTTTTTGAAGGGGACACAGAAATTGGTCCTTAATTAAAAGTAAAATTTTATATGTAACTAAAAATGTTCGGTGGTTGGAAAATTTTTATGGCTTTAAATTTGCCCTTTGGGCAAAAATTTTTAATTTTGAATTGGCCATCCCCCAAAAATTTTTAAAGGGTGTTTTTTTTTTCATTTTCATCCCCAAAATTTTTGAGAAGGGGACAAAAATTTCTATTTTCACTTTATCTGTTTCCCCTCGGGTTTTTTATGGGTTTTTGGGTCAGATGTTTTTCTCACTTAAAAGAAATTAAAAGTGAAATTCCTATTATGTTTAAAACAAAAGCTTTTTTTTGACAGTTAGAATGATTTAAATGCGGCAAGTCCAATTTTTGGCATGTTGACCTTCTTTTTCGGGGACCTCTGAAATTTTTCCCCCTGTCATGCTTAAATTTCCAATTTCGGGCCCCAAAAAACCCGGGATGATAGGGGTCCATTTTTTTTTCCACAAAAAATTCCCTTGCATTTTTTTTTCCAATTTGTTGTTTTTTGTTTGTCACCCGTCTTTGATGATTGGCACAAGTTCTAAGGGGTTTTAAGTTTTGGGGGAGTTTCCAGGCCATGGCCCCAAAAATCTCTATGTTTTTTTTCCCCTGAGCCATTTAGTTATCCCCTTTTTGCTTTTGGAAAGGGTTTGCTCCATTCAGGCTGGAAAAAGGAATTGTTGATCCCCAAAAACTGTCTTGGCGGTTGGGAGAAGTTGCTTTGGAGGAAAATTTTTGGGTTCCATTCTTTATTCATGGATGTGTTTTTGGCAAGGGAATGTTAGAGAGCCGTTTCCCTTGGCTGAAAAGGGCAAACCCCCAAAAACAAAAAAGGGTTTTCGGGTTTTTTTTCGGGTTGGTTGGGGACGGGATGGGGGGGTTTTCACTCCCCTTGGTCTTCTCCGAATAAGTTTTTCCCCAGATGTTCCCAAACAATTCAGAAAGGGGATTCATCAGGGGAAAATGACTTTACCCCCAGTCATCAGCGGGTCCACCCCCTTGAAATTTTTTGGGGGTATCGTCTGTCCCTGATTTTTTTTTTTCTGGAGAGAAGGGGGCTTCTTTGTCCCCCTTCCTTGACCCCAGGCCTTGCCCCTTTGGTCCCCGGGCCCTCACAAAAGGTGCAGATGAAATTCACCCTGCCTGCGGGGTTTTCCGACGGGGCTTTTGCACGGGCGGGTTTTACCCCGATTCCCGAAGCTGAAAACTTTTAAGGGGACGGCCCTGGCGCTTGGGGATTTTTTTAGGGGGCCCTTGGAAACCCCTTTTTTGGAACAAGGGGAATTTCCTTTTTTTTTGAATTCCTTGATGTTGCGTTTAGATTGGGATTTGGGGTGCAATTTTTTCTGTCCCGATACTTTTCCCCTTTTAGGGGTTTTGTGCAGTGCAATGATTTTTGAAACTTTTTTTTCTTTAAAAAGAAAAACCCTTGGTTAAAAGAAGAGAAAACAATGATACCAAAGCCCCAGTTTTCCTTTTAAAGAGCCGGGGGTAACTCCTGGCCCGGGTAAAAAACCGTGGGAATGGTATAAGTTATATAGAGAAAAAAATTACCCCTAGATTGGAAAAAAGGTTTTTAAAAACAAGGCCTTCAGGGCTGGGGGGCCTGCCTCTTTTCGCAGTATAAAGGGCCCAAAATTTGGGTGGTTTTCCCCCCAAGGGGGAAAAAACCTCGGAGCTATGTCAGTTTTTTTCCGGGAACCCTTTCCCCCTAAAAAAACAAAAGATTTTAAAAAATTCTGGCAAAGGTATTGCCAGGGCCCCTTAAATTTCTTTAACCCTTTTCCGTATGGGAATGGATCAGTCTGGGTTTATCCCAGGGAAAATCCAGGTTTAAAAAATTTGAGAAGGTGAAAACCCCCAATTCCCAGGATCATCAAGATAACTTGGTAGTAGGGTGATTGTGGCGCTCGAAAACGAAAAAGCTTTTTGACTCGGTAGATTTGGGGGATTAAATTGGGGCGGTGCGGGGGGGGCAGTGGGTTTCCCCTACGGGATTTTTTTAAACGGGCTTAAGATTTTTTTTTGGGAAGCCAAATGCCAAAGTTTTGGGGGAACCCAGATATTTGTCAAACCCCTTTTGAGCTTAACAGGGAAAAAGGAAGGGGTTTCCCATATCCCCTCTGTTTTTTAAAACTTTATAAAATTGCTCATAAAAATAGTTTCACAGATAAAAGGGTGGGAATTTTTAAAAAGGGATTAGGGGAAAAGATATCTTTCTATAGCTGTGATCTATTTGGTTTTATACTTGGGCAAAACCCCCGTTGATTTTGGATGCTTTGTTAAAAGTGGTGGGTCATTTGGAGCCTTTTCAGGCCTAAGGGTAAATTTGGGTTCCTAATTCGGAATTATTTTTTTTTTTTTTTTTTTTTTTTTTTTTTTTTCGGTCGATGAAACCCAGAATGACAGATATTCCCCACAAACCCAATTAAAAGGTTTCCCCGTTCATTTTTGATATCTTGGGGTTCAGATTCTTTAAAGGGAAGTGCAGGTTTTTGAAAAACCCTAAACCCTTTGGGTGTTAAAATTTGGCAGGAAAAAAAACCAAAAAAAAACTGACAGTTTGGGAAAAATTCGTTACCGCTGTCATTAGGGGGCCCGCATTAACGTTAAAAAAATGGTTCTTTTCCCAAAATTTGTTTACTTGTCCCAGGGTGCCCCCCTTCGTTTCCCTGCAATTTCTAAATTTCAAAGTTAGAGGGGTTGTGCGATCTTTTTCCCCTGGTTGGGGGTACTCCTTGTTTTAGGTAAATCCACTTTGAAAGCTTTACTTTTAAAAAACCATGGGGGGTTGGGCGTTTCCGGTTTTTTTAAATTTTTTTATGTGGCAGTGAAAGAAATTTGTTTGGGGGGGGGTGGATGGGGCAAATCGTGAGAACCCGGCGGGGGTGTTGGGGCGGCCTATTGGGCCCCCTATAAAGGCCTTACCCAAATTTGGGTTTGTATAGGCAAGGACGATATCAGACGCAGTTTTATACATTATTTGGCAGGGGGGCGTGGCAGTATGGAAAATTTTTGTAGGTACCTATAGGGGGTTAGGGCGGGGTTGCATAGTCCCCTTTTTTAACCCAAATTGTGGAAAAATGAGGATTCCCCGATTTGGGACCCCCTGGTGGACTTTAAAAATTGGGGCCCACGGAGGGGGATAAAATTTAAAGGACAGTTGTACGGGGAGGGGCTTTTCCCCGGATTCCCGGGAAACCCTAGTGAATAAGATGGTCAGGTGGGGGGGCCCTTTTCAGATATTTCAGTTCCCGTTCATGCTTTCTTTTTTAAACCCAAATTTGGGGGGGGGAGGGGGGGGTCCCCCCAATTTTAATTGGAGTTTAAATTCCCTGGGGGAAAGGGCTTGTGAAACAGGTCTTACCCTGTTTAAAAAATTTTTTTAAAGGTTGCCCCCAACCTTTCTCCCCTGAAAAAGCCCTTCGAAAAGGGGGACGGGGGATTTTCTCGGGTTTGGAAGGTCACATATGGAGGATTTTGGCATCCCACTTGGCGGGGTACGGTAAATTGTCCCGAGATCAGCTGATACAGACGAAATGGTTGCTTTGGGTTTTCTAAAAGCCAGCTGGGCCCTGGCCTGTATGGGAAATTTCAATCCGGGGGTTTTCGGGATGTGGGTACGTGAGAGGTTCTTTCTTCCTATGGTGGGGGGAGTGCTCAACCATTGGCCCATTTGATCGGGGGCCCCCCCGGGGGTTTCTGAACGAAAAAATTAGGTCCCCAAAGGGGTTGGGGTGCTGGAGAATACCCTTTAGGTTTGTAGAAAAAACTACTAAAAGACAAAATCAAGGGGGCGTTTTTACGTTTAAATGATGTTCTTCCCCGGGAAAAAACTTCTTGTTAAATTTGGGAAAACCCAACCAAAGGGTCCCGTCTGTACAACACGGGAAAAGAAATTTTTAAACCCGGGGGAAATTTTGTCCCTTTTTATAGACTTCCCTTTTGGGGCTAGGGGTGTCCCAGATGGTTTTTAGGGAGTTTTGGGGGCCCTTTGTGGTTTGCAGCAAAATTTTTTTGGTAATATACCTGTGTGGGGAGTGGAGGGGCCCCATTTTTGGGGGGGGCAAGGACCCGGGTTCAGCGGCTATTTTAAGGTGGCTGGTAAGAGAATGTGTGGTATGGATGGGTTTAAATTTGGTACAAAAATCCGGGAAAGTAAGTTTGAATTCTAAGGTGTCTGGTAGAAAAACTTGGTATTAGTGACAAAAAAAAAAGAATAAAACTTTTGTTTCAGGTCTGTGGGGGCAAAACCCGTCCCATTTATTCTATTGGTAGATTGTTTTTTATGTTCTTGATTACTTATGTTTTTTTCTTAATTTTTTTTAAATTTGTTATAAAATTAAAGGGAAAAAAAAAGTTTTTTTAAAAATAAAAAACTTAAAAAAAAAAAAAGTGCCAGGGGTGAGATTTTTACTTAATCATGAAAAGATTGATTCCAGCCCTGTCCCATCAAACCACCCCTTTGTTTAATGGTGCAATATAAAACGATGTTAGCGGGGCCCTTTTAAGGGGAGGCCTGCAATGAAGTTAAAATGTTTTTTTGGGGGGAAAAAAAGTTCTTTTTTTAAGGCAACTATTGATTTTTGCAATTAATTGCTTTTAAAGTGATCACTCTTTTTTACTTTTTGGAGTTTTGCAAATTCCATTATAATCCCTGTTGCATTTAGATTTTGAAAAAATTTTAACATTTGTATCTTTCTAAAACCCCCTTTTGGGCCCAGGGATTTTGGGTTTTAAAACCCCAAAAATTTTAAACACCCGCTCTCCATTCACACCTGAGCCCTTTGGGAACACTAAAAAAGTCAAATTACCCCATAGAGGAAAAGGGAAAATTTGGGGCCCAAAAATTTGGGTTGGGGGTTGTACTCACTATTTTGCCAGCAGTTTAGACGTTGAAGGCTGTGTGGTTGATTTATTTGGAGGGCACACCAAATTTACATTGTTATGGAAGCTGTGCACTGACCACTTTACATTGTATCAAAGTGTCATATCTTCAGGGTTGTTCCATGAAAAGATATTATTCAATATTTACAAAAATTTGAGGGTGTACTCATTTTTGTGAGATACTGTTTATATATATATATTGTGGCCGAGTGACTGTGTGCAGTTGCAGGTCTCTGCCACTATGTGGAATTCAGCAGGGTGCCTGCTACAAACGTGCCACCGAATGTCTGGGTTCGGTGGGGGAAGGAGACTTGCTGGTGTCAGTGACAATAGGTTACTGACACAGGTAGCTAGAATGGCTGCCTTGCAGCCAGGTATGGGTCTCCTTTCCCGGGACGGTCGTAGCGTTGGGTGGGAGGCCGTCCCCACGTTCCAGGCCAGGTTTTGGGCCAATCCCTGTAGGGCTATAAGAGGCCTCCTACTACAGGTGATCAGGGGGGCGTGGTCTGCTAGCTGGTAGTGCAGCAGAGGAGCCGGAGAGAGGCTCTGGCCCCCAGAGGCTTGAGGGAAGCCAATAACGTACGAGAGAGTACACTGTGTTGATGCTGGACATTAGGTCCAGAATACCGATAGACAGGGTCTATTTCTATGTGTAGTTAGTGGCCAGACGGCCGAGGATTTTGTTTGTAATAGCTGTGTCTGAATAAAACTGGTTGAGGCCAGTGAACCCAAAGCCTGCAGTCAAGAGTGCCTTATTGTATGTGCCAATACCGATCTACAAAAGACGGCGATCCGTGAGCTAAAGGACCCCCAGGACGGCTCAGGAGGGCGTCCGGACGCAGGCGAGGCGTCACAATATATATATATATATATATATATATATATATATATATATATATATATATATATATATATTGGGGCAGAGCGACTTAGGGGGTCACATGTCTCTGAATTATATATACACTCACCGGCCACTTTATTAGGTACACCATGCTAGTAACGGGTTGGACCCCCTGGATTGAGATCTGGTGACTGTGGAGGCCATTTGAGTACAGTGAACTCATTGTCATGTTCAAGAAAGCAGTCTGAGATGATTCCAGCTTTATGACACGGCGCATTATCCTGCTGAAAGTAGCCATCAGATGTTGGGTACATTGTGGTCATAAAGGGATGGACATGGTCAGCAACAATACTCAGGTAGGCTGTGGCATTGCAACGATGCTCAATTGGTACCAAGGGGCCCAAAGAGTGCCAAGAAAATATTCCCCACACCATGACACCACCACCACCAGCCTGAACCGTTGATACAAGGCAGGATGGATCCATGCTTTCATGTTGTTGACGCCAAATTCTGACCCTACCATCCGAATGTCGCAGCAGAAATCGAGACTCATCAGACCAGGCAACGTTTTTCCAATCTTCTACTGTCCAATTTCGATGAGCTTGGGCAAATTGGAGCCTCAGTTTCCTGTTCTTAGCTGAAAGGAGTGGCACCCGGTGTGGTCTTCTGCTGCTGTAGCCCATCTGCCTCATAGTTCGTCGTACTGTGCGTTCAGAGATGCTTTTCTGCCTACCTTGGTTGTAACAGGTGGCTATTTGAGTCACTGTTGCCTTTCTATCAGCTCGAACCAGTCTGCCCATTCTCCTTTGACCTCTGGCATTTCCGCCCACAGGACTGCCGCTCACTGGATGTTTTTTCTTTTTCGGGCCATTCTCTGTAAACCCTAGAGATGGTTGTGCGTGAAAATCCCAGGAGATCAGCAGTTTCTGAAATACTCAGACCAGCCCTTCTGGCACCAACAACCATGCCACGTTCAAAGGCACTCAAATCACCTTTCTTCCCCATACTTCCCCATACTGATGCTCGGTTTGAACTGCAGGAGATTGTCTTGACCATGTCTACATGCCTAAATGCACTGAGTTGCCGCCATGTGATTGGCTGATTAGAAATTAAGTGTTAACGAGCAGTTGGACAGGTGTACCTAATAAAGTGGCCGGTGAGTGTAGAGGGAGACCTGTGAGCTATGTGCCTTGCTGGGGAAAGCCGTCAGTTTTGCATCAGTAACCATAGGTTACTGACACTTGTTCTCATTAGTATAGCTGCAATGCAGCTATTATGGGCTGGCTTTTACAGAACAGCCGTAATGCTGGGTGGGAGGCTGTTCCCATGTTCCAGGAATGCTTTTAGCAGGTCTCTGTTAGGCCTACTATGCACAATTCTTATCGTTTGCTGTTAGCTCTGCTTCACTAAAGCAATGATGCATTGCCTGTACCCTAGATAGATGGCTTTCCCAGTCCTCACTGAAAAGATATTTATGTTGTTTAACCCCTTAAGGACCCTTGACGTATGAGTACGCTCCAGGGTCCATACGGGACTTGGCAAGGGGACCGCTCCGCGACCCCCCTCGCACCGCCGCCGGGGGTTAGCGGCTAATCGCCGCTAACACCCGACCGTGACAGTGCAAACGAGTAGCTTCGCCCACCCGCGCTGTTTAACCCTTCAGATGCCGCGGCAAAGATGGCCGTGGCGTCTGAATAAATTAAGATCGGTGCCCCGCACCGATCTTGAGGGTGATCGGCAGTGAAGGCTCCTGTCACTTCCATGTCCTGATTTGCCCCACTTCCGTCCGCAGACAGGAAGTGGGGAAACCATCATATTGGTACAGTCTAATGCATTGCCTATGCAATGCATTATCAAGTATATACCTGCACACAAAACTCTTAATTGTTTTACGAAAAAATTGTTATTCACATATTCTTCAGTGTTCAAAACAAATTTTTCATGTGGTACAGCGACTGATTCCATAAACGTTTTTCGGTTCACTTAAGCCCTTTTCATCAGACAAGTCGCTATAACAAAGCAAAAATAACCCATAAGATACAGACCATAACCCAATTTAACATCAAATTTAAATCCCAACATAAATTGTCCAACAAGAAAAATTACTTTCCCAAACGAATCCCTTATTATATTAATACAACAAAAAACATATATGTCCTACATATGGATAATATAGGAGAACCTGCCATATATCCTACCTGCTTATACATTCTTAATTTGTATTGTGCTTCTAGACGACCGAAAAATCTTAGGGATGCCCTTGTTAGAGCGGATGTTGGTTCACCAAAGGTACCAATGTCGCAGAGATCGCTGAGTAACCCCAAAAAAGGTACTTTTGCATGTCTACATTGTGCACAATGTGCAAATATAATAAGGGAAATATGGTGCAACTCCGCAAAACTGGCAAGAGCATCCCTATACGGGTTTTTTTTTAACTTGTGAATCTTCTGCTGTCATATATTTTGTTGAAATGCCCATGTGGCCTCGCCTATATAGGCGAAACTATGCAGAAAGTTAAAGACAGAGTTCCAGCCACAAATCGACGATTCGTTGCCAAAAAATTTTGGCTACCGGTTTTCCTGCTCATTTTGTAGAATCGAAACATAGGGTTGCACAATTGAGTTTCCCCAAGTGCTAGAGCAGTACGAGACCTAGAAGGGGTGGTGACCACATTCGGTTGTTGAAAGAAAGAGAATCTTGGTGGATTCACCATTTGGACACTTTAACACCCCGAGGCTTAATCGAGAATGCGGCTTAAATTTCAGATAGAAAGAAAAAATGTAAGCTAACATTTTTTATTGTCTTCAAGGAATAATGAAAAATCAAGCTGGGGTAGGATTGATGTGTATATATGTAAAAATATGTTCATGTTTGTACCTTAATACTGTATGTTACATTTATTTGTATGTATATGTGATGTCCACTAATATACTGTCTTTTTGTTTATATTGGAATAGTATAGAAACTAATGTTTTAAATTACATATGGTTTAAATATGGAGTGCAGCCATTCAATAACATCATGAATTTAGACTGCAATCCTCTCAGAAACAAGGGTGGGCGTTCTAAGATACAGATATATGGAATAAGCCTGTTTAATTTTGGGGAAATGCATGAAGGGATAATACGGGAATAGGTAAAACTAGATTCCAGTTAAATAACAATATGTGCGTCCGCTGTTGCATGACGCTCACCGAAACGAAATCATTTAGGCGCTGGAATTATTTTGGGATATGGCGTCCATAGGAGCAAGGGTGGAAGCTGGGTCTCAGCTGCCAGGTTGTGACGCATGTCCGTCGGAACCAGGGCGCAAGCGAAAGTTTTTATTTAAGAGACGCCGAAAACGTTTTTCAGACACGCGCTTTTTCCCATTATCTCTTTAAAGTCGTGGATAGACAAATTACTTACCTAAAACTTTACCGTAGTATGCTGTTATATTGAGATATTCAAGCATTTATACCTATTTATTGGTCTGTAATCTTATGGGCTTCATTTTTTATTCTATCTGCAGGCGCCACAATACAAATTAAGAATGTATAAAAGGTAGGATATATGGCAGGTTCTCCTATATTATCCATATGTAGGACATATTGTTTTAGTTTATATATATAATAAGGGGTTGGTGGAATGTAATTTTCTTTGGACAATTTAAGTTGGGATAATTAGATTTTAAACTTGGGTTATGGTCTGTATCTTATGGGTTATTTATGCTTTGTTATAGCGACTTGTCTGATGAAGGTCTTAAGTGAACCAAAAACGTTTATGGAATCAGTCGCTGTACCACATGAAACTTTGTTTTGAACACTGAAGAATATGTGAATAAAAATTTTTTTGTAAAACGATTAAGAGTTTTGTGTGCAGGTATATACTTGATATTGTTGACAATTTATTTATACCTAGCACCTATGTGATGATATCTGGTGTGTCGAGCAATACCAAACTGTATGCAATGCATTAGACTGTATTGACAATTGCGCCACCTAGTGGTCAAGCACCATAGGTAGCCTCAATGTTAAAGTAAAAAAAATAAATAAAGTTTTACAGTACAAAAAAAAGTATTAAAAATTAAACATCACCGCTCTTTTCCCATTTACAAATAAAAACATAAAAAATAAAAAAAGTTACACATAAATTTTTTTATCGCCCGCATCCAGAAAAGTCCGATCTATAAAATATTAACATAATTTATCCCGGAGGCAGAACACCGTAGAAGAAAAAAAAAATTTCAAACGCAAAAATTGTGCTTTTTGGTCATTTTATGTCACTTAAAAAATGGAATAAAAGTGATCAAAAAAGTCACATACATTCCAAACTGCTAACAATAAAAAGTGCCCTTTTGCCCGCAAAAAATGCACCCTCACTGATGTCCGTAGGTGTTAGTACAAAAAAGTTATTGGTTGCACAAACTGGCGCCGCGGCGCAAATTTCAGAAATAGAACAAGTTTGGAACTTTTTTACGGTACCAAAACATAACGGAAACCCTACATGTTTGGTATTTCTGGATGCGTATCAACCTGTAGAATATAATTAACACATTGTATTGACTGAAGATTGAGCGGCGTAAAAGCAAAACCCCCGCAAACATGGCGAAAATACTTTTTTTTCACAATTGGAATTTTTTTGCGGTTTCCCAGTATATTCTATAGTATAGTGAATAACACCATTAGAAAGTACATCTTGTCCCGCAAAATAAAAGCCCTCATGTGTCTATGTAGGTGGAAAAATAAAAAAGTTATGGCTCTGGGAAGGCGAGGAGGGAAAAACGAACGTGTCAGCAAAAAAAAAAAACCGCCGGGTCCTTAAGGGGTTAAGAAAGATGACACAAAACAACAATGGGGCATGAGGATGACATCCATTAACCTTCGGAAGGTTGCCGGAGCCTCATACAAACTAAAAGATAGGCAGACACACTGGAACAGACCATCTGACATAGCTAAAGCCATAATCTCTTTGGTCCTATCGATAAGGAGAACTTGCCAATAGCCTTTAGTAAGGTGGAGAGTAGAGAGGTATCTGGCATGAGAATAGTCTTACAATTTACCCATCAGACCTTGAAATTGGGTTTGCATCAAACTTATTTACTTTCAGAAGGTCATGACAGAAGCTTAATGAATCATCCAGTTTTGAGATAAGAACAATAGAACTCGACCACTCACTTTTTGATTCCTCATTCACCCCAACATCAAACATTTTCCTGACCTCCTCGGATATGGCTCGTCTTCAAGCTTCTGGAACCTAATAAGGTTTAAACACAACCTTTCCTCCCTGCTCAGTGACAATGTCATGTTTTATGATCTTAGTCTGTCCTGGTAACTCTGAGAAGACGTCATTATTTGTTTGTATGAATTCCAGTGTCTACCGTTCCTGGGACTCTGATACACACACCATGGGGGGTATTCACAGCTGTCAGGGTCTCCCTGTCTTTCCAGGGCTTAATATATATGATACACTTGTTTGGGCTTGCTTTTGCCTGGCTGATAAACTTTATCATTCACTTCCCCTACTTTTTCAATGATTTCATATGGCTCTTGCCATTTTGCCAGGAATTTACGTTTTAGTATGGGCACCAAAACTTGCACCTGATCCCCTGGATTGAAGCTCCTCACCTTGGTAGACCTGTTATATACCCTTCTTTAGGCTTCCTCTGTTTGCTATACACTCACCGGCCACTTTATTAGGTACACCTGTCCAACTGCTCGTTAACACTTAATTTCTAATCAGCCAATCACATGGCGGCAACTCAGTGCATTTAGGCATGTAGACATGGTCAAGACAATCTCCTGCAGTTCAAACCGAGCATCAGTATGGGGAAGAAAGGTGATTTGAGTGCCTTTGAACGTGGCATGGTTGTTGGTGCCAGAAGGGCTGGTCTGAGTATTTCAGAAACTGCTGATCTCCTGGGATTTTCACGCACAACCATCTCTAGGGTTTACAGAGAATGGTCCGAAAAAGAAAAAACATCCAGTGAGCGGCAGTCCTGTGGGCGAAATGCCTTGTTGATAGCCAGAGGTCAAAGGAGAATGGGCAGACTGGTTCAGCTGATAGAAAGGCAACAGTGACTCAAATAGCCACCCGTTACAACCAAGGTAGGCAGAAGAGCATCTCTGAACGCACAGTACGGCCAACATTGAGGCAGATGGGCTACAGCAGCAGAAGACCACACCGGGTGCCACTCCTTCAGCTAAGAACAGGAAACTGAGGCTCCAATTTGCCCAAGCTCATCGAAATTGGGCAGTAGAAGATTGGAAAAACGTTGCCTGGTCTGATGAGTCTCGATTTCTGCTGCGACATTCGGATGGTAGGGTCAGAATTTGGAGTCAACAACATGAAAGCATGGATCCATCCTGCCTTGTATCAACGGTTCAGGCTGGTGGTGGTGGTGTCATGGTGTGGGGAATATTTTCTTGGCACTCTTTGGGCCCCTTGGTACCAATTGAGCATCGTTGCAACACCTTGTTGAATCTATGCCACGAAGAATTGAGGCAGTTCTGAAGGCAAAAGGGGGTCCAACCCGTTACTAGCATGGTGTACCTAATATAGTGGCCGGTGAGTGTAAATGTCTCCTAACAATTGGAATGACCACAATAATTTGGTCCTACATTAGGAAGATATGCTCACACTCCTGTAGTGGTTGGACTTGTACTCCCAGTTCTTCTGGGCTATATCGAGAAGGCCCCATGGATGGCTACCAAAAAACAGTTTAAACAGAGAGAATCATGTGATAGACTGCAGAACTTTACAGAATAAAAACATCCAATATGGCAGCAGTCTCAATCCTTCCCATCCTTAAAGAGGTTTTTCCACTATGTAACGTCGACATGGGATGCTTAGAAATCATATGTTAGGCACTTTCCTAATTGAATGTCATTAAAAAATATGTAAGGTGCCACAGCTGCAGCCTCTCTTACCTTCTCATAGTTTACAGCTGGTTGTCATTGGATCCGACCAGTTCCTAGCCTCCTGCTTGTCTGGCCGCGCTTGCGTGGTGCAGTCTTCTTCCACTGAAGCCTTTGACGGGAGCGAGCACAGTCTGACATGCGCAGTATCTCCCCTCCCTGCCAGGACAGTGTGTCGGCTCCTCAATTCCCCCCTCCTGTCTGCTGGCACAGAATCTTCAATGACTGTGCTTTGATTGACTGGGGGAACAGCTGGCTGCTCTCCAGATTCTCCTGCCGTCCTCACACACTTGTCCCAGTAAAACCGGCGGGAGCGGGATGTTTCCCAGGGGCCGGGCCCCTTTTCACACCCCCTTTCCCCCTGTTTGTAAAACGGACTATGTTTGGGGCAGGCAGGCTTTTCCTGCTATTTTTTCCTCACCCTCCAACAACTAAGAGAAAATAGCAGGTGTTTTGCTGTCAGTGAACTTTGGGTGATAGAGTTGAATCTTTACTTGGATTTATCCCCCAATTTTGTCACGGGACAAACAAGCGCTATAACCAAGTAAAAAATTTTCAATCTATCACTCAACTTTCACTGACGGGCAAGCACCTGTTATGTCTCTTAGGGGGTTTTACAAAAAAAATTAAAACTAAAACCCCAGCAGCTTTACTTCTGTTCTGGGTGGTGTTCACCCAAAATTGTACGGGAAAAACAGGCAAAGATTTTTAACTAAAACTAAAAAAGAAAATGTCAGCGTCAATTTAAAAGGTTTCTGCTTGTTTTCAGTGATTTTGGGGTAAAAAACAACAGACATTTTTGGGGGGTTGACATCTTTCTTTGATTTATCACCCAATTGTCCACTGACAAAAAAAGCACTATTAGGGTTGTCTTAGTTATTTACCCCCACTGCACTGCCCGCAAGCAGAGATTTTTTATTTGGGAAATTGACTTTTTGCCCCTTTGGATTTGAGGGAATCTCTGCCTGTTTCAGTAAAAATTTGGGGGTAAAACACCACTAGAACGGGAAGGAAAAGCTGCTTGTTTTCAGGCAATTTTTATTTTAAAGGGATAAGGGGACATAAGAGGTGCGTTTTTGAGTGAACTTTTGAGTGATAGATTGACATCTTTATTGGGTAAATAGCTTGCTTTTTGTAAAGGGAAAATTTGGGGGTGATAAACCCAAAAAGTAAAGATTTTAAATTTCTATCACCCAATTTTCATTGACACCCAAGCACCTTTATCTATTTCCTATCTATAACCCAAATTTCCTACCTCAACCCCTTTAACTTTTCCCTAGCCCATCTATAACCCAAACCCTAACTCAAACCCCTTCCCCTCTAAACCTTAAACCCCCCCCCCCCCCACCCTTTTTCATAACCCAAATTCTCAAACCCACTCCCCTTTTTCCCTGGCCCTATCTAAACCCAAACCCCTACCTCAAACCCCAAACCTTTCCTAACCTTAGCCAATCAAAAAACCCTAACCCAAACCTAAAACCCCCTTTTCCCAAAACCCTACCTCAAACCCTCTAACCCTAACCCTACCTCCTACCCTATCTATAACCCTAACCCTCTAACCATACCTCTAACCCTACCCCTACCTATATCCCTCCTCAACCCCTTTGGCTCTTTTTATGAAACCCTAACCCAAACCTCAAACCCCTTTCCTCAACCCTTGGGCCCAAAATCTAAAAAACCAAACCCCTTTCCCCCAAAAACCCCTATTTAAAACCCCTTCCCTCAAACCCCCTACCCTTCCCTTTAACCCTACCTCTTACCCTAGCCCTACCTCAAACCAAACCCAACCTCTTACCCTAGCCCATCTATAACCCTAACCCCTACCTCAAACCCCGCCCCTTATCTTTTAACCCAAAACCTACCTCAAACCCCCTTATTTTCTAACATTACCTCAAAAACCCCTAGCCCTATCTTTTAACCCAAAACCCTACCCAAACCCCGCCTACCCCCTAACCCTCCCTTTTCCCCCTGCCCAAACTTTAACCCTAACCCTTTCCCTCTAACCCAAAACTCTAACCCCCCCTCAAATTTTTAAAAACCCTTCCACAAACCCCCTACTATAACCCTACCCTAACCCCCCCCTCAAACCCCTTAGCCCTACCCTAAAACCCCTACCCTCTAACCATACCCCCAAAACCCCTTCCCTATCTAAAACCCCTACCCTCTAACCATCCCTTTCTAACCCAAACCCCTACCTATAACCCAAACCTCCTTTCCCCTAGCCCTATCTAAACCCAAAACCCTACCTCTAACCCATCTCAAAACATTCCCTTTAACCCTAGCCCTATCTAAAACCCCAAACCCCTCCCCTCTAACCCTCCCAATAACCCTACCTCAACCCGACCTCAAACCCTAATTTTTAACCCTACCTCTTACCCTAGCCCTATCTAAAAACCCAAACCCCTTCCCTAAAAAACCCTATCTCTAATTTTTCCTCAAACCCCTTGCCCTAGCTAAAAACCCTAAACCTACCCTAACCCTGTCTAAAACCCCTTAACCCCCTACCCAAACCCCTTTCCTCTTACCCTGGGCCCCTTTTCTAAAACCCAAACCCTCCCTCAAACCATCTATAACCCTAACCCCCCTCTAACCCCTCAAACCCCAAACCCTTACCTTAACCCCTTCCCCTTTTAAAACCCTGGGCCCTAGCGCTAACCCTAACCCTACCTCTTACCCTAGCCCTATCTATAACCCTAACCCTACCTCTAACCCTATATCTAACATTACCTCTAACCCTAGCTCTATCTATAACCCTAACCCTACCTCTAACCCTATTTATAACCCTAACCGTACCTCTAACCCTCTAACCCTACCTCTTACCCTAACCCTACCTCTTACCCTAGCCCAAATCAAAACCTTTAAACCCTACCTTTTTTACCCAAGCCCATCTTAACCCTTACCCTACCTCTAAACCCTATCTCTAACTTTCCCTCTAACCCAGCCCTAACTATAACCCTAACCCTACCCTCTAACCCGGCCTAAAACCCCTACCGCTCCCTCAAAACCCAAAACCCAAACCTCTTACCTACCCTATCTATAAAAAAACCCCTCCCCTTTCTAACCCTATCTCAAAACTTTAAACCTTTTAAAACCCTTGCCCTATCTTTTCCCCTAACCCAAACCTCAAAAACCTGTCAAAAAAACCCAAACCCTCCCCTTTAAAAACCCTAACCTTTACCCTAGCCCCTATCTAAAACCCCTTTAACCCTACCTCAACCCTTTATCTTAACCCTAAAACCCCAAACCTCAAACCCCTCAAACCCAAACCTTTTTCCCTTTAAAAACCCAAACCCTTCCCCTACCCCAAACCTCAAACCCTTAAACCCCTACCGCTTACCCAAGCCCTACAAACCCAAACCCCCTCCCTCAACCCTAAATCTAACTTTTCCTCTAACCCCTAGCCTATCTATAACCCTAACCCTCCCTCAAACCCCAAAATTTTTAAAACCCCAAAAACCCGCCCTCTAACCCTTTTACCCTACCTCTTCCCCAAAACCCTACCTCTTACCCTACCCTTTATCTCAAACCCTTTAAAACCCCACCTCTTACCCTAGCCCTTTATCTAAAACCCCTTTAACCCTAACCCTCTAACCCATCTCTAACATTACCCTAACCCTAGCCCAAACAAATAACCCTAACTCTCCCTTTTAAACCCTCCTAAACCCTAACCATACCTCAAACCCCCTTAAAACCCCCCCTCAAACCTTAACCCTTACCCTATCAAACCCAATCTCTAAATCCCCTTTTAAAAACCATAGCCCAAATCTATAACCCAAACCCCCCTCTAACCTACCTCAAAAACCCTACCCCACCTAAAACCCCTACCTCTTCCCCCTAGCCCATCTAAAACCCTAACCTTACCTCTAACCCTATCTCTAACTTTCCCTCAACCCTGCTCTATCTAAAACCCCAAACCCTACTCTAACCCACCTATAACCCTACCTCAAAACCTTTCCCCTAAAAACCCCAAACCCCCTACCTCGAACCCTCTAACCCTACCTCCTTTTCCTTTTAAAAGCCCTACTAAAACCCCCTAAACCCAAACCGCAAAACCCTATCTAAAACCCTGGGCCAAACCCCCAAAACCCTAACCCAAACCCTTTTAAACCCTACCCCCCAAACCTTTTAACCCCTTTCCTCTTCCCCCTCCCTCCCTATAACCCAAACCAAAACCTCTAACCCTCCTAAACCCCCAAACCCTACCTCTAACCCTATCGATAACCCTAACCCTACCTCTTATCTTAGCCCTATCTATAACCCAAACGGGGGCTCGGCGGGGCCCGTGGGGGGGGGGGCCCAGGGGCCAAAGTGCCCCCCGGGGGCCTCCCTTTTCCCGAGGGGCCCAAGGGGGCCCCGGGCCCCGGGAGGGGGGGCCCAAATGCCCTCCATTTCCCGGGGCTCGCGGTGCCCAGCGGAGAAACAGCCCCACTAGCGCTGTGCCCCGGGGCTGATCCCCCCTGGCAGGTGAAAAAAGGGGGCCCGGGGTTGAGTCAATCCCCGCGCCCGCCTATGCGGCGGCAGTACAGAGTCGGCGGCCCCAGGGGGGGGCCCGGGGGGAGGGGGGGGCCCGGGTAAGTGGCTGGCTGTTGTTTTTTTTAAAAAAACTACCTATGGGCGGGCCCTATTTACTAGGGGGGCCCTAACTACTAGGGGGGCCCGGGTTATTTTGGGCCCCCCTGGTACTGGGGGGGGCCCTGGCTACAAGGGGGCCCGGCTACAAATTGGGGCCCGGGGTACTTTTTGGGGGCCCCCGGGCTGCTATTGGGGCCCGGGTTTTTTTTTGCTAAAAGGGGCCCGGGGCAACAAGGGGGGCCCCGGGCTACTAGGGGGGGCCCCTGGTTTATTACTGGGGCCCTGGCTACCTATGGGGGGCCCTGACTACATGGGGGGGCCCTGGCTCCCCTACAGGGGGGGCCCCTTAATTTCCCAAATGGGGGGGCCCCTGGCTACCTAAAGGGGGCCCTGACTACAAGGGGGGGGCCCGGGGCCCTATAAAAGGGGGGCCCCTCTCTAAAAAGGGGGAAAAAATTTTTTGGAGACTCTCGATTCACATATTTTGATCAAAAGATTTTTAAAGCGGGGCCCACGACTTTCAACTTTGATCCCAAAATGGGGGGCGGGTCCAAAAGGGCTATCTTTCCCTCCAAATCGGGGCCAATCCACCCTCTGGGCCGGGGGTTAAAAACCCGACCTCCATTATTAAAGAGAAAAAAAAGGCGGAAATTGAGGCGGAAATTGGGGGGCCTTTAAATTGAAAACAAGTTTGGGAAACATCCCCTGAGGTTGAACCCCCTAGAGTCCCGGGAACTTTTATCTTGTGCCCGAAAGATTCAAAACGCTAGTAGGAACCCCCCCGGGGACCTATAGTCTCCGGGATTGGATCAAAAACCCAAAATTTATCGAAAACATATATCGTAGTTTTCCTTAAAAAACTATAAAAGGGGGGGCGGGCCAAACGCTGCTTAAAAGATCCCTAAGGGGATTTCCCCAATTCACCCCCGGCTTGGGGGGGGCGCAAAAGTGAGGGAAACTTTCCTTATGCACCCCGGGAAATGAAAAAGGGGCTTGTACACAAACATCCCCCATGAGGAAGGGATAACGGGCCCAAAATTAGGCAAAGATTTATCCAAAAACCCTTTAATTTCTTTTTAAACGGGCATATTGGGTTCCTCCCTAAAAATTGTTAAAAGAAAAATTCTCACTAATAATAATTTTTTAGATTTGGACAAAAATTTTTTTTCCTAAAAAGGGGGGCAGGGAGTGGGGATGGGCTCCTCCGGTGGGGGGGGGGGGCCCCAAGCCGGGGCCCCAAATTTTTTTCAGGGAGGCTTTCCCGAGGAGGGCAGTTCACCCCCCCACATGAGTGGAGTGGGATGCCTAAAACTTTGGTCCGGGCAATGTTGGGAAAACTTGGGTTCATCCTCTGGCCCGGGTACAGCTAGTAAAAATTTAATGAGTTTTTTTGGGTTTCCTTTAAAAACGGTGGGCCCCTTTTTAAACCCAAATTCTCTATCCCAAAAATACCCGGAAAGGGGGTCGGGTTTTTTTTTGGACGTGTTTGGTTTCTATTTAAAAAATTGCAGTTTTGGGGCATACAACCTTTGTACCCAAAAGGGAAAAATTGTTTCTTTAAACCAATTACTGCATTTTTTTAAAAGGGGCCGGGGGCACGCCCCCGGAGATTTTAAATGCTATCCCCAAAGGTCAATTTATGGAGGGCGGGGCATTGTTCGACAGATGCGGGAATATCTTTAACGTTTAAACCCCAAAAGGGTGGACAAGTTTTTAAAAGGGGGGATAAAAGCGAGATAGAAATTTCAGGGATGGGAGATGAAATTGGAAAAGTCTCACGAAGGGGGTGCGGAAGAAAAAAGTTTAAAAAAAAAGGAAGCAGATTAGGGTTCCCCCCATGAAGAAATGATTGCCATCAAAATTTTTTTTTCACTAAAACCATACGAAAAAAAATTGGTACTTTCTTACAAAAATGATCCTAAATAGGGGCCTTTCTATTCATGGAGAAACCCCAAAATTTTGTTTATAAACCCGGAGGAAAAAATTTGGTTTAATTTTATTACCCTTTTAGATTTGAATATAAAGAAAAAGGGGTCATGACGGGAAAAATTTTTTGGATAGGGGCGGAGGGGGGAAAACGAAACCCATCCCTTGTTTTCCCAAAATTGTCATCCGTAAAAAAAGGGGGCCGTATATTCCCTTCATCCCTTGCCCGGGCCCAGCAGATTAGGTTTTTCGAGGGTTTTTATGCGGGAACCCCCAAAAAAATTTTTATTTACCTTTTAAAGTGCCCGTGTGGAAAGGGGGATATTTTGGGCCAACTCGAGGGATAACGGGGCAGATTTAAATTGCAAAAATCACAAAATTCTTTTATATGCTAAAAAAACAGAGCAAAAAAGTAGGAGTGATAAACTTGCCCCAGCTAAATTATTGGGGGCGTCGGTAGCTAGGCACTTTTCATAAAAATGGTCTCCAGGTAAAACCGATTTTAAGATGGTTTTGTGATTGAGGAGGTTCAGATGATAATCAGGAAAATTTAAAATTTTAAAAATGTTGGGGGCCCGAAAAAAAAATACTGGTACATGGGCCCTTAACAAACTCTATCACCTAGGGGGCTAATGAGGAGTGCCAGTAAAAAGTTTACATAAAAAGAAAAAATGGCCCAAGTGATGAGCCCCAATGAATTCATTTATGATTAAAAGGTTTAAGACTTAGTTTAAAACATAACGATAATTATTTAAAAAATAAAAAAATTAAAAATATGTTTTTAAGAACAAATTTAAATTAATAAGGGGTTATTAAAAAAGGGTTTCGTGTCAGTCTAGCCGCAAATTAGGGAAAAGATAGATATTTTTTTTAAAAAAGGGGTTATGTTTTGTCGGTTGTGTAAAATTTTTAAATTGTGTATTTTTTTAGATAGGCAAAGAATAAAAAGGAGTTCAGTCAGGTCTTACCTTCACGCTGGGAAAAAGGGGGGCGGCCCCCCGAAACTTTCGGGTTAAAACCCACGTGTGAAGGAACGTGACGAATCAACAGCCATTTTTTGGGGCGGTCGGGGCTCCGAAAGGCTTTGAAAAGACACTGAGGAGGGGGGGGGGGGGGGGAGATTAACGAGATACCGGGTCGGGCATTACTTCGTCTGGACTGGGACCCCGGCATTTCCAGGACAAAATCTTTGGGTTTGGGCGGGGTTTTTGATATATGTGTCTTCCTTAAAACTTTGTTTTTAAAGAAAGTTGTAAAAAATACACTCTTTGGTTACTCCCTTAAAAATAGATAAAAAATTAAATATTTTTGGAAAAGATATCCTGAGTGCAAAAGGGGCATTACTGTGAAAAGATATATGGGCATTTTAAGGCAGGTGGGGCCTGTTTACCCGGGCTCCCAAAAACCCGGGCCAATCAGTTTAAAAAGCCTACAAAAAGTTGAAAGTGATACCTTATAGGGGGGGGCCTGGCTACCAAAAGGGGGGCCCTGACTCCCAAGGGGGGCCCCTGGCTTCCTAAAGGGGGGCCCTCTCTAAAAAGGGGAAAAAACTCTGGTTTTCAATTTTTTGATCAAAAGATTTTTAAAAGGCGGGGCCCACGATTTTTCAACGTGACCCCCAAAATGGGGCCCATTTCCTAGGGCTATTTTTTCCTCTAAAATCGGAAAAAATTCAGGCCTCTCGCGGGGGTTCCAAACCCGACCCCCATTATTCGGGAAAAGAAAAAATTAAAAACACCCAAAGGGAAAGGGCCCCCCTTCTTATGACAGCCAATGAGGGGGCGGGGACGGGAAACCCAAAATGAAAGCACCCCTTCCTTCCCATATGGGTTTAAAAAATAAAATGTAAAACCAAGTAAAAAGTATTTTTTCGGCACACAAAAACTTTTCCTAAAAAAACATATGAAAACCCTGGTGCCACGGGGCCAGGGGTTTGCGGCACACATGAAAATTATACATTTTACACACACAGACCGCCGCCAGCGGCACCACGGGGGGGCCCTGATTTCCCTAAAGGGGGGCCCTGACTACAAGGGGGGCCCGGGGGCTACCTATAAGGGGGCCCTCTCTAAAAAGGGGGCCCCTGACTCCCTTTACAGGGGGGCCCCCCTGACTACCTACGGGGGGCCCGGGCTATCTAAAGGGGGCCCTGACTATAAAGGGGACCCGGGCACCTAAATACAAAGGGGGGTCTGACTCCCTACCGTACTAAAGGGGGGGCCTGACTTCCTGCACCTCCCTAAAGGGGAGGCCCCCCCTAACTACCTGAAATCCCAAAACCCCTAAAGGGGCCCAACTACCTGTATACTACCAAAAGGAGACCTCTAACTGTTTTAGTACCTAAAGGGGGAACCCTAACTGCCTGTAATACCAAAGGGGGGGCCCTAAGTGCCTGTATCTACCAAAAGGGAGACCCAATTGCTGTTACAAACCCTAAGGGGGCCCCAAAACGCTTGCTTTATATAAAGGGGACCCTAACACCTACAGTTTTCCCTAAGGGGGGCAACCACCTACCTAAAGCTAACTAAGGGGGACTCCCCAACACCTACCTACGCCTACCTAAAGGGGGTTTCCCCAATCTAACTGTACCCACACTTTCCTAACGGGGGCCTGCTTATCTAACTGGGGGCTGTTTACCTACCCACCCGTGGCTAGTACCCACCAACCCGGGGGGCCGGGCTTCCAACTTATCCAGCGGGGGTCTCCCCCCTAAAAGGGCCTATCTAGAACCTGGGCCTCTCCCCACCCTCCAACCCCCTTTTAAAAATAGGGGTCAAGTTATGGCTTGTACCCGCTCTCCCACCCCTGGGTAGTTTGTACAGAGGTGGGAATGGGTAAAGAGGTGCTGGAAAATTGAGGATTCTAAGATATTTGTGTGTAATTTCTCCAGGGATGAGTTGTGGCCGGGACAAGCCATCATGGCGGTGTGGAACAGATGCAGAAGAAAGGGGAATAAGAACGACTCATAAGAAAAGAGAACGACTCATCCATCGTCTCCGGTGAGTCCCTGATTTCAGGGGTTATTTTTTTATTGTAATGTGATGGTGACCTGAGCTGGTGTCTGACCACTATGTGGTCTCTATATGGCGGTGTTGTAGGTTATACTTGAGCTGGTGTCTGACCACTATGTGGTTTCTATATGGCGGTGTTATAGGTTATACCTGAACTGGTGTCTGACCTCTATGTGATCTCTAGAGGTCATTGTTGTAGGTTATATCGGCGCGGGTATAATGTCAGCGTACGTGTGTCCCTGATTGTAAGAGTGAGGGAACACCTGACCCTGTGATAGGAGTTACACTTTTACTTTCTTGCTGGTGTGTATTTTAGAAGGTGGCGAGGTGCGTGACCAAGGGAAACGTGGAGGGGAATATTGTATGTGGGCTGGTGGGGGATATGGATGGAGCTACTTAGCCCTGTGTCTATGATATGTTAGACTGACATATGTGTGAGATACAGATATGTGACTCTCTTGCTATTGTACTACACAATACAGTTCTGTTTTGCACACTGTATTATGTGGTAAAATTGGCGCGTTTATGTCCGAGAGGCCGGTAATATTTTCATGTACAGTAGGGTGGGCCCCCAAAATCAACTCCCCTGTGGGCCCAAGACCCACCAGTCCGACACTGACCCTAACCCTACCTCTAACCCTATCTCTAACACTACCTCTAACCCTATCTATAACCCTAACCCTCACCCTACCTCTTACCCTAACCCGACCTCTTACCCTATCTATAACCCTAAGCCTACCACTAACCCTGCTTTCATCCCTAAACATACCTTTAACCCTAACCTACTAGGAAAGAGAGGATGGTGAGCGGAGGTACAGGGGAGACAATAGTGCATTACAAATCATATACATAGTGCGGGCAGTGCGGACCTCTGCAGTCTAGCCGAACACTCTCCATGTTCGCTCAGCTAGACTGCAGAGCTCCTCCCGCTGCCGAAGCTGATGAAAAATGAGCATCGGCCGGGGCTTCCGGTTCCGGCGACGACATGAGGTGACGCGTGAAATGGAGCTCCGAGACGGCGGAACCCATACCCGGCAATTACCACCCGACAGATCCCTGAAAACCACCACACAGCCGGCGAGAGGAGAGAGAAGTCCGATGGAGAGCAGAGAGGACTCACAGTAGAAGTTCTTGGGGCGGCAGCACGAAAGGGGGGGGGGTGGGGAGGCGCAGAAGAGACGGGTGGGCGACGTGCAGAGGAGTGGCCTGCTCGGATGGAGTGAGGGCATGAGACAGCTCGGCCACAGCCACACTAACAGGCATTCCTATACTGACCTGTCAGAAGTGAGACCCCGCAGCCATAACCACTGCTGCCGAGTGAGGGGAGTGAGAGGGGCGCGAAGGAGAGGCGCCATCTTCAATAGCAAACAGCAGCAAGAACCGTGCCCAAAAATACCCACAGGGGGCATGGGGCAGCTATAAACCACTGACCACCTATGTATCTACATGTATACCTCAGATTGAGGACGATAGCAGCGCAATACCTACCGCTAGCAGCGGGAGTCTCACAAGGATAGTCAAAGACACCCGGGGTGAGAAAGGAGGAAAAGGGCGCGAAAGTGAGATGACATCTTCACCAGTCAGCAGCAGTATAAGCAAATCACAGAAGGTCTTACAGACAGCTGGACCACCCTTTCCTCTTCAGGTGCTACTCTAATTGAAATAACAGCACATATCCAGCTGCTAACACCACATGTGGCCCAGACCTTTGCCAGCCTTGTGAGAAGACAATAAAAACACAAGGAGGAGGTGGTGGAATACAGAGAGGGAGGAGAGAGGAGCAAGAAGAGGGGACAATTAGAATCATAGCCTGCCGTACAAAACTTGTCAACATAAAAGCGCAGCTACCAGAAGTCCTTTTTTTTCCCACACTAACGCTTCCCAGTTGCATGGACCGATATATCCTCAGAATTGGAAAATCTAAATCCACTAAACAACTAGGGAAGGGAGGAAAGGGGTCATCCACAGAGCCAGAGAATATAGAGGACGCCTTGATTACTCCAGATTGGGAGAGCCTTTCCACAACATAAGAGCATCCTACCGCCTCTCCAAAAGCTGCGACTAGAGAGGGAGACTCCATATCAGAAGATAATTATAAAAGAATCGCAACGGATTTACAGGAAACATTGGCCGCCACAGTAGCCAATATGTTTGGGATTAAAGGATATTAAAGGGAGCTCCTATGCTATGTTATATTACGTTATGACATGTTATACAATGTAGTGGTATACCACGCTATGTCATGCTATGTCGCATTGTACTGTGTATTGCCAGGTGTTGTTGGAAAACTTATTGTCAGGAAATTTGAAGGCAACCCGGCGTTTGTTATATGTACTATGTTTATGTTTACATTATACTCAGAAAATCAATAAAAAATGTTCTTGATAAAAAAAGAGCATCGGCCACGGGAGCGTGCATGACTCGCAGCGCGATGATGTCACTAAGGACCGTCTGGAGGGTGGGGTTTTTTTAAACTGCAGAATAAGAGAATGCCCCTATCTCAGGACTCAGAGGACCAGCGGCAGCGTGTAAGGTAGGGAACAGCCGTCTTGGCAAAACCCCTTTAATAGCCACGCTCTTTAACATCTTTTAGTGTCTTATAGAACCTCTCGACAAGACCATCAGTTTGTGGGTGATATACAGATGGGTGCAGATGTTGAATAACTTGCACTATTCTCTCATAACCATTGACATAAAAGGGGTTCCTTGGTCAGTAAGGATCTCTTTTGGTATACCGATATGGGAGACCATGTGGAACAGTTTCTTTACAATACTTTTAGATGTAGTATTTCACAAAGGAATAGCCTCAGGGTACCGGGTGGTGTATTCTAATACTTCCAAGACGTACTGGTGGCCCCTAGCAGACTTTACTCGTGGACCTATTAGATTCATTGCAATCCTCTCAAAGGTTACCTCTATAATGGGAAACGGCACCAAGGGTCTCCGGTAATGGGGCATTGAGTCTGGTAACTGACACTCCGGCAGGACTTCAACAGGACCGTTTATATCCACATCTACTCTGATAGAAAATCTTTGGAGGATGCGTCCTTGGCTTTTTCGCTCCCAAAGTGACCTCCTACACAGGCTTTTGGGGACCAAGGTTTAAGAACCATTCTCTGAAAGGCCTGCGTCCCACCGGTTGTTCCACAATCTCCTCATGGACGTTGTCCACCTAATATAACAGCTCTTAGTTGACGGCCATCTGTGGGGACACTATTTCAGCCCATGGATATTGAGGCTCCACATTCACAGTCTCCACACTCTCTCCTGCTTTTACCATGTGGAATTCTTGGAGCTGAGGCAGTACCCAAAATTATCGCACGAACCTATAAGTCAGGCGTAAGTAGCTCTCACCTTTCAATAAAGGGTCTGGAACAACTAAAAGGCACGAAATTTCAATTAATCTTCATTTATTTAGTCACTTGTAAATAGCTTGTAACATAGAAGCATTCAGTAAATATATGCTTGAAACGTGCTTTGCAACAACGTATTTCCGTAACAATGACCCGTCATGCAGTAACAAACATTGGCATGGAATGTCTCACACTGTCGTAGGGACTATATCTACAGATAACTAAAGTCCTTACCCATACGCCTATAACCTGAGCAATATGTGTCCAAGGTAACTTAGCTTTCGTCGGAACGCCAACCTCAATCGCTCAGTTCTGCTCTGTCTGAACCCTCTACACTCTACTCCTTGATCCTCTCGCATCTGACGGGAAGGTTAGAGCGCCTGCGTCGACGTTTTCGTTCGGTCGGGGTACCTCCTTCTCAAGCTCACCTTCCGTGCCAGACATCTGCCTTCATATAGGTAAACACAACTTCATATTAACTCTTTACTTCCCTCCATTCAATAACTATTATATCCCATTGCACATTTTCACACTACACATATGCATTCCATGTTGCATTTCCTCATTAAGAGGCCCATTCGGACTCATGGATTCCAATCTTGAAATCCAGTAAACTCCCTCTGTAACAATTTCCTTTTACACTCACTTCACAATCGGTGCCATTCAACTTGGCTCTAAAATCGCACACAACACTTTTCAAATTCACTAATTTTATGCGGCTTAGATCAAAAAAATGTTTTTGCAACCGGATTATTCACCAAAAAAAAAAAAAAATTTCTTAAGTCCTGTTCATTTTTTTAACTCTCACCTTGTCTCATCTTTAAACAGAGTCTAATTATGTGAACGGGCGTGCTCTGTAAGTAGTCTAACTCTAAAACTCTGACGACTAGTCTGTCCAACATATACTATAACTTTTTGCCGGCAGGGGCCACTTCAACATGTACACCACATTCATCGGTTTACATGTAAAGAACCCCTCCCCTGCTTTTAATATTTAATAAATATAAATAATAATACCCTTCTTGTAGGATGACCAGAATATATTCTAACCTTTTATTATTCCTCCTCAGTTATGTGCAACACTAGACATGGAATATGTAACCGGCCCTCTTATTTCTCCTAGTGCAAAATAGGACTCTGTTTCGTTTTTTTTAGGTTGTTTTAAATCTGAGTTATACCACCATATATTCCAATATAGTTTTGTCCTCTACGATAAGACAAATCTAGGTTTATTATTCCATAAATAGTTTGGCCAAACTTTTGATCGGGCTTTGTAAAATCTTTCCACCATTTAAGTATAAGTATTTTTTAAAAAAAAAAAAACCAAGTCCTGCATGATCATCAAACAACAACTACACGTTTGCTATGAAATCTATTTACTTGTAATATTTTATTGTGTCTTCTACTATCTTTCTTCTATCAATTATTTACCGCTATACTCAGTGGTATTTTCCTGTAAGATGTCTTTATGTCGGCAACACAAAAGTACAGTAAAATACAAAGTTATGAGGTACAATTTGGCAGATATTCATCAATAGGTTCAACATTTAGGTACACTTATAACTTACAACTCCACATTCCCCAATCTTTCTTTTTTATGTAAAAATTCAAAGAAAACCTAAACACATTAAACCTTGTCCGAGCTTTTGCTTCACATTCTCATGTCTTTTCAGAAGAATCAATGTATCCTAAACACTCTGGCAGTATCACTAGCAATAACTATCTAGTTATAGATGATACTCAAGAGCATTGGACTTTAAAAAGATCTTACTTTCCTTATATTTTTACACTGTCCGTTCCAACCTCAGCTATAGCGTTAGCTCTCTGAATGATAAAAGCAAACAAAAAAAAGAAATAGTACACAATCACAAGAGCAAGAAGACTGTCTATCAACGTTAGGCTCAGACAAAACAAGAACGACGGACAAACATACAAACAAGTGCTGCCATTCCCGGGCCCACCCAACCACACCCACCGAGCTTCCGCCCCCAACCCTGTTTGATCGTACTATCGATCTATGGCGGCTCCCCTCATCTGGCACCTAAATTTCTCCTAATCTACAGGGCCGGCGCTTTGGTCACCAAACAATATTGTATATGCCAAATCCAGATTCCCAACCTCTGGACCTATCAATCTCTAAGTCCCTATATCGGAGCCTCTGCCAATTCAATATCTGCTCTTGGAACCATGTGGTAAGGCTAAAACATTCTTAATGGCTTTCTGTATTCTCCGTGGGAGCAGGGGGATAAAACTGCCCCAACTTGAAAAATTTACGGACATGAGTCCTCCTATTCTACCTGAGGCCTCCAACCCAGTCCATTTTCAGTATGTAGGACAATTTTGGTCCAAAGAACATCTGAAAAGGTAGGTTTGCTGACTCAGTAACCATTGTGTTCAAGATGGTTTTAACGCCTGCCGCTGAGACTCATATATAGATGAATTTCCCTGCTTCCCGGTTTCACATGGGGTCATCCGGGTATCTACATGCCGAATATGGCCCACAAAGGATTGTTTGGAACATAGTTAAGCAAGTGTGTCCTTGTAAATGTCATCACTCGTCCCAAAAGTTTTTGGATCACCACCGGCAGCTCCAGCAAGCAGTGGACGATATCCGCTTCCTCCCTGCACCGCATCGGAAGCATTTGTTGCTCTCAAAAAATGCCCATTCGGTTTTATCCCCTTACTGGGGTGATGTACGACCCTGTGGTACAATTTTTTCTTGGAGGGGACATCTCCCCGTACTACTTGAGGTGTAAGAATTTGCGACTGTTTGGACGCAACGCTGCTAGTAGCGTGTAGACTTCCAGACTGGGATCATCTCCCGACCTTTCGCAAGTGCCATTGTTGAGACCTGAAAAGTCTAGTGGGTGTGTGAAAGCTTTGTAAATATTAGTAGTAATTAGTCCCTTTTTCAGTTGTTTTCTTGAGCAAGAGCCTACGTGTTAAAGGATTCCCTTCTCACCGCGAGAAGTGTGTAATCAGCGTTCGGGCGTAGCTGCGGGCCATAAGTATGCAGAAGGAGACCCCTGCCTCACGGGAACTTCTCTCTAGTTCCTCAAACTGTAAGACCCTAGCGTTTTTTCATCTATTAAATCATATATGGATAGGATTCCCCCTTTCTCCCACCTGTAGAATTCCCTATGTGGAGTTTCCTTCTGAAAATCTGGATTTCCTAACATGTGGCGAAGCAAAGAGGCCCTGGGGATGTAGTACAAGGAGCGTCTCATTTTCTGCCAGCCCGCCATGTTGAAAACGAGTGGATTTTGCTTTAATCTGTCTGAGATTTGATAAGGGGCAGATGTATAAAATTTACTAGGAGCATCTTCCTGAAAAGTGATTGCACCACCTTGGTGTCTGTGTATACTGAGAGTAATTGCAGCCAATACTATTGCCATACGGACCAGCGTGGCCACATTGTACGCTTGGATGTTCGGCAAAGTTAAATAGCCCCCGTTGTCCTATGGGCTGCTGCAAAATTATTATGCGGAAATCCGAGGCCTTTTACCTCCCCAGATAAATCGTCGAATAGCGCATTCATGCGTAATCTCATCTTTACTGCCTGATATAAAAGTGAAGGGTTGTAGGAGATATAATAGCTTGGGAAATCCACCAATTTAACCAAGTTCCCCCTACCCACGAAGACAGCGGCATTGCCTCCATCATGAAGCCTCGTATTCACCAGTGAGGGTTATATAGGTTGTATGATGTCTTTATATAGACTAGTAGGATAGCCTTGATAACGCTACCCCCAAAATAAGGTATTTTTTGGCTGTACACCAATTAAACTGGTAAAGGTGTGGTCCACGTAGGTTTCAGGTGGTCCCATAAGTATCATGCATTCGGTTTGTCCATGTTAACATAATACCCTGAAAGGGAAGCCCATCTCCTGCAACCCCCGCAGCACCCCCCTGCAGGTTTGTGTCGCGGGTTCTTCATAATTATCATCACATCGTCTGCAAAAGCCACTATATCCAAGATCGGGGATCAGCCGAATTCCCATTGATGGCCGAATATGGTTTTAGAGCTAATACATTAGCGATCAAGCGCGAGATCAAAGAGCAATGAGATAGTGGACAACCCTGTCTAGTACCTCTAAACGTCTATGGGGGGGTTAGTAATCCATTAATTAGAAATTATTAGACGATCCTTACTGAATATAAGAAAATTGAAATTTCTAAGACAGGGCCGAGAAATTTTCTTTAGCAATGTAGCAGACAGGAAAGGGCCACGGAACCATGTGCAAATGCCTTTTACGGCATCTAGCTTATAAGCATCAAGATGTCCGAAGAAGGTCCCGGGCCCTCTCCGTCGCCCACCACCGTCCTACATATTTTTTGAACTGCTTGAACCGTCCCAGTACAAAGCCCTCTGTGCCGGAGTGCTATATCAGGGAAAAAAGTCTGGAGGCGAGTCGCCAGAATTTGGTTAAAAGCTTGTAATCAACATTAAGTAATGCTATTGGGCGATAATAATTTTGACCTGTGTGTGATCCTTGCCTGGTTTTTGGGAGCAAGATCGTGCACGATTCCGAAAATAGCCTCCATTGCTCCCTGATCCCGGTATATGCCATTATATAGCCAACCAATGATGGCGTCCCACATTCACGATAGGAGTTTTGTAAAATTCCACAACCATAGCCAACCGGCCCCGGTGATTTCTAGTAAGGCGAGGATGCTATGGCTTTTCCTCGACCTCCTCTTCCTTGATTGGGCTATCCAAAAAGGGCATGCAGTTCTACACTAAGACCCGGAGAGATGTAGCATCCAGGAATGATTTATCTGCCCATGTCTGGGCTCTGTGCTCTAATCGATGATCTTCAAAAAAATCCACTAAATATTCTCTGAGATCTCTTCTGCGCCGTGTATTGGCATCACAGAGTGTGGGGTCCTTTCAAGACCAAGCACTGTTTACGGCTATGTTGGCCTTACGACAATTGCGCTAACATCCACATCGCAATTCGCCCCCCTAAAGTATCTGTTCTGGTTAAGGCTTGACACAACCAATTAGCCAGACTTTGCACAAAAGTAGTCCAGGACTGCTTGGCTTCTTTGTAGACCTTTTCTGCAGCGTCCAGGGAGTGATCGCCAATCTCCCTTTGGTGCTGACAGCAGTGTTGTCTGCAATTTTCCAAATTTTGGTTTTGGAGCCTCTCTTCTTTTGCCTGCAACATAATTAATGATATGACCCCTCATTACCGCTTTGCAGCAGCCAGAACAAAGGAGCATTCCCTATTGCGCTAGATTATCATCCACGTAGTTAGTCCAGTGGACTTGCAGGATGTACCTGAAGTCCTCAGATGCACAAATATCCCGGGAATCCCAGAATCTACTTTTGGCTTGTGTGTTAAGCGCGAGTACAATCAACATGACTGGGGCATGGTCGGAGATAGCAAAAAAAAAAAAAATTGTATGGACCTAGAGTCCAAGACCTCTTTTCACGAGTTCCAGGAAATAAGAAAATAAACTATTCTCGTGAAACTTTTATTTCACCGCGGAGTAGTAAGTGAACTCTTTTGCCCCGAATTCAAGTCGCGCAGGATCACAAAGCGCATTGTCGTCTGTCAGGCTCAGTATGGTCCCTAGCCGCTGGGATGCGTCCTATTTAATGCCGACCTAGCTAGAGTGGACATTGATTGCGTTAAAATCCTCCTCCCAAGATTACGTTCGTGTCCGCCCTGGATGCTAGAAAAGAGTTTTAGCTGGGCGAAGAATTTGTATTGGATAGATTAGGCGCATATACATTTACCAGTGTGTATGAGGTACCTTGTAGCGATATTTTTAGCAAAATGTAATCTGCCTCCTTCATCTTTTACCTCTTTCCTCTAAGGAGATAATCCAATTCCCCTTCAAAAAAAAATAAAATGGCACCCCTCTTGATTTGGAAGAATAGTTGGCCATGTGGCAGGGACTCCCAACCAGGGGCACCGCAGACCCACCTTGTTATCCTTATTTTCCTCCAGTGGTTTCTTGCAAAAAAATTTATATCAGGTTTGAACCGTTCAATGCACGCATCACACTTTTTCCTTTTAATAGGAGAGTTTGAGCCCCTGCACATTCCAAGTAATAAGCTGAATTGGACCTCTTCCGGAGTGAACCACTCCTCTAGCCACCCTTCATGTTACACCACTCGTCAGCACCCTAAGATGTGTTTTTTCCCAATTGTCAATGTCCCCATTGTCCCACGAGCACGGGCACATTTTCCTGTGGAAAGGACTTCCGTGTCAGGAAGCCAAGAACCATTATAGATCCCTCCCCACTGTAGGCCAGACCCAGAACAGAGCACATACATTCAGCAGCAATGTTAATACCAACAACAATTTAACATTTGGGACCTCCAAATTTGGTCCGTGAAGTTTGACCGGACCAAAGTCTGAGTCAGCAGCTGCATCCTCAGCAGCAAATCAGTGGATTCACTAGATCCAAAATTTCCCTTTGTCTCCCCTAAATGAATCAGTACCTTCTAGCTAACCATCCTCAACGGGAAAATGGCGCCGAGCTTGGGCGGGGTCTTCAAAAATCATCTCTTTCCCTCCCTGCCTTTTAGCTTTCAGAGTACAAACTGAAAGCTATCGCCTGCTCATGGAGTGCCACTGCACACTGGGTGAACAACTTCCTTTTTTGGCCACACTTTCAATAGTAATCTTGGAACAGCAGGAGTTTAATGCCTTCTACAATAAGATTGTCACGCTCCTATACAGCCCTCAGCACCTGCTCCTTAATTGCCAATTGAGGTATTTAGCTATTCACCGGGCCGTGGTCTCGCATTCCTCTCCCCCCTTCTCTGCGGTCCCAGACGATGAGCTCTTTCAATAACATACTTGTCTGTGGGAACATCGATATCGAAGGCTTGGGAAGCATCTCTTGGAGGAAGGTAATCAGGATTCACCGTGTGAGGGAATTCTGGGACCCCACGAAGCGGAGATTATTCCTCCTGCAGCGATCTCCAGATCATCGATCCGTCTCCTTAATCGCCTCAGTTTCCTAGCCTGCACAAGAGATTGTTCCACATTGGAAATGGGTGACTTCACAAGATGTCACCTGAACACAAGCTCCACTATTTTCGGCGTGTTTTAGCTGGTAATCATTGTTAACGCAGAGCTGATCATAGTAAAAAATTTGTAGAGCCTCAAATCGCTTATCCATCATGGGCATCATCCTCTCGGAGACCTCTGGGCTATGGCGGCGAGTGTTAATGGCTCAGATGCCCTGGTGTGGTACCTGTCGGGCTAGAGTGGAGATGCCTGACACGGAGGCATTCCCCTCTCCTAAGATGGGTCAGGAAGGCAGGTTCTCCATCACGGCCCCGGGGGAGGTGCCCTGTGCCATCATTGGGGCCTTAGTTTTTTGGAGTTTTGGGGCCCTTTGACGCGTTAGCTGCCCTCCACCGGCTTTGGGGAGGCTGTCGCCGCGGGCGAAGACGCGTGTTGGCGTGTATTTCTCTTTGGTTGGCTTTTGGATAGATATTTGTCCATCCCACCGTTGCAGAGGGACGAGGAGAGCGGGACGTGTTGATAAGATTTTCGGGAGAGACTGGGAGAGTGTCTGCAATCACATATCAATAAAGTCGCTGGCACCTCTAACTACCTCAACCTAAAGCCTGCATTGTTGTGAGCCTCACATCACCTACTAGAAAAAAGAAAATAGATTTAACCAGTGAAATCCAGCAGCACTGCAAATTACATCAGCAAGGATCAGAAGTCGTCACACGTCCCAGGAGTACTGTGGCTTGCCAAATAACAACCAATTGGAGCTAGTTAAGCAGTCATACAGCTCTCCCCTCATGTGCAATATGTAGGCCTCTGAGATGTTGATGTTAGTCGGCAGGCGGGTCAGGAGCTGGGGGTCGCACCACAGTGTATTGGTGCCACCCCCAAGAAATCAAAATGGCGGCCCAGATTTTCCCGACGTCACTGAGTCAGTGGTAGGGGGGCAGAAAGGCTCCAGCAAAGTCCTCTCCTCTAAAGCTGAGCACCGGCCGTGCGGAAAGTCCACCCCCAGATTTTGGAGAATGACCCCCACACAACCCAGCCCGTTTTGGACAGGCACCGTGCCCTCTGTGTCTCTGGTGCTGGTCGTGCTGTAGTAGGCCCTCGGTGCCAAGATGGCCGACTATCCACCCGCCCTGTCACCGTCCTGCCCGTGCCAAGGGACAGAGCGTCCTCCTTCAGTCCCTGCCTGCCAAGCACTCAACCTCCTCTGCTCTCACCGCCTGCCTGCCTGTACCTCGATGAACGCTGATTCACCACCCGTCCCGGAGTCGAGTACCGCCGCAGCCGTCCGCACCTCCGCGCTGTGGTGAAACTCCGTGCGAGTCTTCCTGCAGCTGCCGTCTCCCCAGAGCTGCTTGCGGTCCGCTTCCCGTCGCTGCGGGCTCCTCTGCTCACCGCTGCCTGGTCTCCTCCCTCCACCGCGTCTCCGTCGCTACTCGGGATGCCGACGTTCTCCCCTCCGCCCGTCTCGGCGTGCTGGATCCCCGCTGCTGCCTCACATCGTGCTGGCCTCTCTCGCGGGGAAGGTAACACTGGGGGCCGTCGGGGTCCATCCATACCGCCGTGTAGCCCGGCGCTTTAGCCGGTGCTATTTGGCGCGCTTCCGCCCTGCTCTCCCGGGTGGGGCAGTCGCTGCAGATCCACCGCGGCAGTCCACGGCCTTCGGCTTTGGAGCAGACCTCGCTCCTTGACTTTCGGCGATATGTGCGCCGTTCGCATGCCCTCGTCTTGCCCCTCAGTGCTAACATTGGAATGCCTTTTGCGCTGTGAGCCTTGAATTTTTGCTGAGAATTAGCAGTTTGGCTCTGGAGCGGGAGCCTCAGTAAAATGCAGCTACACTCAGAGCTCCCGCCCCCGGAAGTCATCTCAGTGTATTTCTAGATTGATTTCCTATTTCTCTGCTACGTTGGTAATGTATTTTCTAGAGTAAACCTCTATCACAATTTTTTCTATATCAATATTTTTATTGTATTAAATTCTTTATCTGAGGAGCAAATTCTCCAATTCGAGTAAATTGTCCTTTAGGAATAACCTTCATTACATTGGAGCATGAAATCTATTTTGATGCAATAAATTGTTTTTTATCCGTAATCTCCTATAGAGAGTTTGCGTTCTAATCTATGGTCTTTTTCGCACTGTGACATCCAAAAATGTATTTGGTATGATCATTGTAGCTGTAAATTTTAATAAGGATAGATGTTGTTTAATGGATTCATTGAAGTTTTCCATTCTTCTTCACTCACAAACCTTTCCATACACATAAATAGACGTCACAACTCTTAACGCACAACAGCCACTAAATTGACTATATGGTCCATGACGACATAGTTTTGTTTCTATATGTTCAACAAATATGTTACGAAACTGGCGCGACTGGAGAGCCCATAGAGGTGCCTTGTCGCTAGTAAAATAAAATTCGTCCCCAAATCTAAAATAATTATCACGTAATATAACATCTAACAAATTGAAGAGGAATGATATTTTTGATTAGTCAGATTTTATTCACTTCTCAAATGTTTCACTAATAACCTCAATGCTCTCGTCGGTAGGTATATTTGTCAGTAAGGCATCTTATAACTAATGTGCACAGCATGTAATATTACTGCATCCACCTCTCAATCTGTCCAATAAATTCATTTGTATCTCCTTAGGCATCTAGTAGTTTTTTCACACGATACCTTGTAAATGTTCATCCCACATATGAGGCTATAGTATGAAAGACAGACCCCACCCCAGACACTATGAGAGGGCGTCCCGGTGGGATCCCTTAATGCCTTATGAATCTTTGGAAACTAAATCTGAGAAAGGGGAGACACCGAGGAATGATCTACTGTAAGCAATTTTTCTCACTTTTTAGCTATAATACCCATACTTCCTTTAGCCTTCATTCAAAATTTGATCTATTTTTCTTTTTAATATTTTTTTGATCAGAATTTACATGTTGAAATACTCAGAATCTGCCAGCTGCTTTCAGCTTCCCTTCACATAATTACCTTCTATCCATTAAAATACAGATGGCCCCGCCCTTTGTCTGCTTTTTTATAATCACATCTTCATCCTTGTTGTAGTTCTTTTAGGCTCTATGTTCTTTTTTTGTTACATAATATTTTTATTTACTTTTAAACTACTCAACTGTTCTTTTCACCTCTTTTTTATATTTGTGCAAACGTATCTAGGGCCGAGTTATTACTTATGGGTTCAAAATGTGCTTTTTCTAATAGATTTTACTAATGTTACTTTTCTCACAATGCTTTTATCACCAAATAACATAACGTAGTTTAATTTTGCGACAAAACGATAGAAGTCCTTTCAAATTCAAATATTCCAAGTTCAAAAGATGGAATAAAATCTTAAACCCGTTATCAGGCAGTCTTTGCCTCTTCCTTAAGTGGTTTGGAAGACAAATTGACAACCCAAATCTTCCTATTTCTTCTTTCGGTCGCCTTCTTGCCTTTCTTTAACTTTGTCCTTGATTTTCTGACACTCCACTTTTTGAGCACTGTCCATTCTCACAGGCTTCCCACTCAAAAAAAGGTTTGGTCTGTCTGAAGAAGAAAAACCGCATGATCTTGAGATCCAGACAGACCAAAACCTTTTTTTGCGGAAGCCGAGAGAATGGACAGTACAAAAAGTGGATGTCAGAAAATCCAAGACAAAGCACAGAAGGCAAGAAGGCGACCCACAAAGAAGAAATAGAAGATTGGGTTTGCATTTGTCCTTCCAAACCACTTAAGGAAGAGGCAAGGACTGCCCTGAATAAGGTTTAATTTTATTCCATATATGAACTTGGAAAATTTTTGAATTTGAAAAGACTTCTATCATTTTGTCCCAAAAATAAACTACGTAAGTTATTGTGGTGATAAAATGCATTGTGAAAAAAGATAAATTTAGTAAAATCATAGAAAAAACGGCACCTTTGACCCATAATTAAGTAACACGGCCCTAGAATACGTTTGAACAATAATAAAAAAAAAGAGGTGTAAGAACAGTGGAGTAGTTTAAAAGGAAATAAAAAATAATGTAACAAAAAAAGAACAACAAGCCCTAAAAGAACTACAACAAGATGAAGATGTGAATATAAAAAAAGCAGACAAGGGCGGGGCCATTGTATTAATGGATAGAGATAATTATGTGAAGGAAGCTGAAAGGCAGCTGGCAGATTCTGGAGTATATCAACATGTAAATTCTGATCCCACAAAAAATATTAAAATAAAAATAGATCAAATTTTGAATGAAGCTAAGGAAGTAGGTATTATAGACAACAAAGAGAAAAAATTGCTTACAGTAGATCATCCTCGTGCTCCCCTTCTCTATTTAGTTCCAAAGATTCATAAGGCATTAAAGGACCCACCGGGACGCCTCATAGTGTCTGGGGTGGGGTCTGTCTTTCAAACTATAGCCACATATGTGGATGAACATTTACAAGGTATCGTGAAAAAACTACCTAGATGCCTAAAGGCATGTTCACACGGCTTAAAATGGGCCATATTTCGGTCCGTAATTACGCGCCGAAGTGCGCCAATTACGGGCCGAAAACGGCCCATTCATTACGGTAATTCACAGTTCTCATAGAGAACTATGGATTACGTCTCCTCTCCCCGCCCGGCGAATCCGCCGGGCGGGGAGATAATTGACATGTGAATTACTAGCGGCGTATACGCGCCGCTGGCAATTCAAGTCAATGGGCCGGCGAAGTGCCGGCCCCCCGCTCACTCCCCCGCTCCCGCCCCGCCCCCGTCCACACGGCGTAATTGCGGGGCGTAATTACGGCCCGCAATTAAGCCGTGTGAACATAGCCTAAGAGATACAAATGAATTTTTGGAACAGATAGAGAAGGTGGATGCCAGTAATATTACACTGCTGTGCACATTAGATATAAGAAGCCTTTATACAAATATACCTACCGACGAGGGCATTGAGGTTATTAGTGAACATTTGAGAAGAGATAAAAATCTGACTAATCAAAAAATATCATTCCTCATCAATTTGTTAGATGTTATATTACGTGATAATTATTTTAGATTTGGGGATGAATTTTATTTACAGCGACAAGGCACCTCTATGGCTCTCCTGTCGCGCCCAGTCTCGCTAACATATTTGTTGAACATATAGAAACAAAATATGTCGTCCATGGACCATATAGTCAATTTATTGGCTTGTGGTTAAGATTTGTGGACGACATATTTATATTATGGAAAGGTAGTGAAGAAGAATTGGAAAACTTCAATGAATACATTAACAACATCCATCCATTATTAAAATTTACAGCTACAATTGATCATACCAAAATTAATTTTTTGGATGTCACAGTGCAGAAAAAAGACCATAGATTAGAAGCAACTCTCTATAGGAAGATGACGGATAAAAACAATATATTGCATCAAAATAGCTTTCATGCTCCAAATGTAATGAAAGGTATTCCTAAAGGACAATTTACTCGAATTAGGAGAATTTGCTCCTCAGATAAAGAATATAATACCAATAAAAATATGATGATAGAAAAATTTGTTGATAGAGGTTACTCGAGAAAATACATTACCAAAGTAGAAGAAGAAATAGGAAATCCATCTAGAAATACACTGAGAAGTAAAAAGAAGACACAAAAATTACAAGACAACATAGATTTCATAGCAGTATATGATGATCATGCAGGATTGGTTAAAAATACTATACTTAAATGGTGGAAGATTTTACAAAGCGATCAAAAGTTTGGCAAACTATTTATGGATAAACCTAGATTTGTCTATCGTAGAGGACAAACTATTGGAAATATGGTGGTACACTCGGATTTAAAACCTAAAAAAACAAAACAGAGTGTATTATGCACTACAAAAAGAGGTACATATCCATGTCTAGGTTGCCAAAACTGCGGAGGAATAATAAAAGGTGAATATATCTGTCATCCTACAAAAGGGTATAAAATTAAAAGCAGGGGGTTCTTAACGTGTAACACGCTGAATGTGGTGTACATGTTGAAGTGCCCCTGCGGCAAAGTATATGTTGGACAGACTAGTCGTCAGATTAGAGTTAGACTTAATGAGCACCGTTCACATATTAGACTGTTTAAGATGAGACAAGGTGAGAGTAAAAAAGAACAGACTAAGAAATTTGGTGAAACATCCGTTGCAAAACATTTTTTTGAATCTAAGCATAACATTAGTGAATTGAAGTGGTGCGTTTTAGAGCAAGTTGAAGGCACCGATGAAGTAGATGTAAAAAGGAAATTGTTACAGAGGGAGGTTTACTGGATTTCAAGATTGGAATCCATGAGTCCGAATGGCCTTAATGAGGAATGCAAATGGAATGCATATTTGTAGTGTGAACACTGTGCAATGGGATATAATAGGTTATTGAATGGAGGGAAGTAAAGAGTTAATATGAAGTTCCGTGCCGCAGATGTCGGCACGGAAGGTGAGCTTGAGAAAGGGGTACGCCCCGAAACGTCGCGCAGGCGCACTAACCTTCCCGTCAGATGACGAGAGGATCAGGAGTAGAGTGGAGAGGCTACAGACAGAGCAGAACGGAGCGATTGAGGTTGGCGTTCCGACAAAAGCTAAGTTACCTTGACACATATTGCAGGTTACTAGGCGTATGGTAAGGACTTTAGTATCTGAAGATTATAGTCCCTACGACAGTGTGAGACATTCATGCCAAAGTTTGTTCCTGCATACGGTTATTGTTAACGGAATACGTTGTTGCAAGCACGTTTCAAGCATATATTTACTGAATGCGTTATGTTGCAAGTCTATTACAAGTGACTAAATAAATGAAGATTAATTGAAATTTCGTGCCATAGTTGTTCCAGACCATTTATTGAATAGAGTGAAGCTTTGGGCTGGACAGCCTATCCTGGACAACGAGTTGAATTTATATACGCTGTATATAACTTTGTTGTGTTGAAGTCTAGTAGCAGTCACCTCCTCCTGTTCCTCAGTCTCACCAGCCAGAACTGCTACAGGAGAAGTATTGCAGCTCTCCATGGTCACCGTTACTGCCTGAACCGTAGCATCGGGGTCAAATGGTTCTGGGTAGAAGGACATGAAATATCATCATTATCAACATTTACTGTAGACATAACATGATTCCACCACACGTCCCAAAATAGGAGGAGTCTCTCCCCAGGATCACTGCGTGCATGAGGGGTCTAACCATGGCCACCTCATGAGGGGCAAGTCCACAAGGACTCTCCAGTGTTACTAAGATGGTCGGGTGCTCCTTGGTGTCCCCATGGATGCACAGGACCCCTACAACATGTCCGGGGAGTGACATAGGATCAATCAGGCTGATATACACCAGACTGACCGAACTACCTGCAGACTCTCCTGCAGAGCATCACCCACCAGTGCTCCGTGAACCCCCCGGCGGCAGAGCATCACCCAGCCGTGCACCCAGAGCCCCCCCCCCTTCCCGGCTGTAGAGCATCACCCATCACTCAGAGCCCCCCTGCTGCAGAGCATCACCCAGCAGTACACCCAGAACCCCCCCGCCCCCAGAGCATCACTCAGCAGTGCACCCAGAGCCCCCCCCCCCGGCTGCAGAGCTTCACCCAGCATTGCACCGAGCCCCCAAGCTGCAGAGCATCACCCAGCAGTGCACCCAGAGCCCCCCTGCTGCAGAACACCCAGCAGTGCACCCAGAACCCCCCCCCCCCCGGCTGCAGAGCATCACCCAGCAGTGCACCCAGACCCCCCCCCTGCTGCAGAGCATCACCCAGCAGTGCACCCAGAGCCCCCCTGCTGCAGAGCATCACCCAGCAGTGCACCCAGAGCCCCCGGCTGCAGAGCATCACCCAGCAGTGCACCCAGAGCCCCCGGCTGCAGAGCATCACCCAGCAGTGCACCCAGAGCCCCCCGGCTGCAGAGCATCACCCAGCAGTGCACCCAGAGCCCCCCGCTGCAGAGCTTCACCCAGAGCTTCCTCCCGCTGCAGAGCAGCCCCCGGCAGTGGTCCCAGAGCCCCCTGCTGCAGAGCATCACCCAGCAGTTCACCCAAGGCCCCATGTTGCAGAGCATCACCCAGCGCCCACAGAGCACCCCCCCCCTCCCCCCTGCTGCAGAGCATCACCCAGCAGTGCACCCAGAGCCCCCGCCTGCAGAGCTCTATCTAGTAGTTCAATCACAATAAACTCTCTCTTGCTCTTCAGCCAGTTCTCCTATGCACAGACACCAGACTGGCTCCGCCCACAGAGGAGGTCACATGGTGATGACATCATCACAGGTCCTTCAGCCACCACTGCTGACCCCGCCCCTTCCTGTCACATGACCTCACCACAGGTCCTTCACCCCCCACCCTCAGGTCTCTCACACAGAGGTGACTGCAGCGAGGTCTGACAGGAGAGGCCGCTGCTTCCTTCCTGCAGAGCTCGGTAGATGGGGAGAGCATTGAGGGCGGAGGAAGGACTGGATTCCCAGGTCAGTGGCCATTTCTGAGGGGACTCCATGTTGTTGTGCAGTGATAACAGCCGCAGTCTGTCCTAGTAGGGTTATTGCTGCCAGTGCTACACAGATGGGGGCGCTATGAAGCCGCTGCCGCTGAGTCCTCGTTGTGCCGGCTTCCAAATTACTAGAAGATTGGACATTTGTGCATCTATCAGGGAAGAGCAGGGCCGGACTGGGAAGAACAAGCAGCCCTGGCCCAAACCCCAGCAGCCCCCATACAATATCCACCTCCACAATGTCCCTCAGTCACGCCCCGCACCACTTTCTACAAGAAACACTTCTAACACAAGAAAGAGGCGCAGAGAAAGCCCCAATCACAGGGACAGGGGTGCACTCCCAGGAAGTAGGTATACAGGGCCCCGCAGTAGGTAGGTGTACAGGGCCCCGCAGTAGGTAGGTGTACAGGGCCCCGCAGTAGGTAGGTGTACAGGGCCCCGCAGTAGGTAGGTGTACAGGGCCCCGCAGTAGGTAGGTGTACAGGGCCCCGCAGTAGGTAGGCGTACAGGGCCCCGCAGTAGGTAGGCGTACAGGGCCCCGCAGTAGGTAGGCGTACAGGGCCCCGCAGTAGGCAGGCGTACAGGGCCCCGCAGTAGGCAGGCGTACAGGGCCCCGCAGTAGGCAGGCAGGTGTACAGGGCCCCCGCAGTAGGCAGGCAGGTGTACAGGGCCCCCGCAGTAGGTAGGTATACAGGGCCCCGCAGTAGGTAGGTATACAGGGCCCCGCAGTAGGTAGGTATACAGGGCCCCGCAGTAGGTAGGTATACAGGGCCCCGCAGTAGGTAGGCGTGCAGGGCCCCGCAGTAGGTAGGTGTACAGGGCCCCGCAGTAGGTAGGTGTACAGGGCCCCGCAGTAGGTAGGTGTACAGGGCCCCGCAGTAGGTAGGTGTACAGGGCCCCGCAGTAGGTAGGTGTACAGGGCCCCGCAGTAGGTAGGTGTACAGGGCCCCGCAGTAGGTAGGTATACAGGGCCCCGCAGTAGGCAGGTATACAGGGCCCCGCAGTAGGCAGGTATACAGGGCCCCGCAGTAGGTAGGTATGTAGGGCCCCGCAGTAGGTAGGCGTGCAGGGCCCCGCAGTAGGTAGGTAGGTAGGCGTGCAGGGCCCCGCAGTAGGTAGGTAGGTAGGCGTGCAGGGCCCCGCAGTAGGTAGGTAGGTAGGCGTGCAGGGCCCCGCAGTAGGTAGGTAGGTAGGCGTACAGGGCCCCGCAGTAGGTAGGCGTACAGGGCCCCGCAGTAGGTAGGCGTACAGAGCCCCGCAGTAGGTAGGCGTACAGAGCCCCTCAGTAGGTAGGCGTACAGAGCCCCTCAGTAGGTAGGCGTACAGAGCCCCTCAGTAGGTAGGCGTACAGGGCCCCGCAGTAGGCAGGCTTACAGGGCCCCGCAGTAGGCAGGCGTACAGGGCCCCGCAGTAGGCAGGCGTGCAGGGCCCCGCAGTAGGTAGGTATGCAGGGCCCCGCAGTAGGCAAGTGAATATGTAGGTGTATATGGCACCCAATTAGATAGGTAGACAGGGCCACAGAGTAGATATATAGGTAGTCAGGGCCCCCCCAGCAGATATATAGGTAGTCAGGGCCCCCCCAGCAGATATATAGGAAGTCAGGGCCCCCCAGAGCAGATATATAGGAAGTCAGGGCCCCCCGAGAGCAGAGATATAGGAAGTCAGGGCCCCCCTAGAGCAGATATGTGGGACGTCGGGGCCCCCCAGAGCAGATATGTGGGAAGTCAGGGGCTCCCGGAGCATATATATAGGTAGTCAGGGGCTCCCGGAGCATATATATAGGTAGTCGGGGGCTCCCGGAGCAGATATATTGGTAGTCGGGGGCTCCCGGAGCAGATACACGGGTAGTCGGGGGCTCCCGGAGCAGATATATAGGAAGTCGGGGCCCCCCAGAGCAGATATATAGGAAGTCGGGGCCCCCCAGAGCAGATATATAGGAAGTCGGGGCCCCCCAGAGCAGATATATAGGAAGTCGGGGCCCCCCAGAGCAGATATATAGGAAGGGGGGGGGCTCCCGGGAGCAGATAATAGGCAGTCGGGGCTCCGGGGCAGATAACACGGCAGTTCGTGGGGCTCCCGGTGCAGATAAACTGGCAGTCGGGGGCTCCCGGGGCAGATACACGGGCATCGGGGCTCCCGGGGAAAGATACACGGGCATCGGGGCTCCCGGGCAGATACACGGGCAGTCGGGGCTCCCGGGGCAGATACACGGGCAGTCGGGGGCTCCCGGGGCAGATACACGGGCAGTCGGGGGCTCCCGGGGCAGATACACGGGCAGTCGGGGGCTCCCGGGGCAGATACACGGGCAGTCGGGGGCTCCCGGGCAGATACACGGGCAGTCGGGGGCTCCCGGAGCAGATATATAGGCAGTCGGGGGCTCCCGGGGCAGATACACGGGCAGTCGGGGGCTCCCGGGGCAGATACACGGGCAGTCGGGGGCTCCCGGGGCAGATACACGGCAGTCGGTGGGCTCCCGGGGGCCCAAGATACACGGCAGTCGGATGGGGGCTCCCGGGGCAGATACACGGGCAGTCTGGGGGCTCCCGGGCAGTTTCCCACGGGCAGTCGGGGGCTCCCGGGGCAGATACACGGGCCGTCGGGGGCTCCCGGGGCAGATACACGGGCAGTCGGGGGCTCCCGGGCAAAATAAAACGGGCAGTCGGGGGCTCCCGGGCAGATAACACGGGCAGCGGGGCCCCCTGAGCAGATACTCGGGTAGTCGGGGTCTCCCTGAGCAGATACACGGGTAGTCGGGGGCTCCCGGAGCAGATACACGGGTAGTCAGGGGCTCCCGGAGCAGATACACGGGTAGTCAGGGGCTCCCGGAGCAGATACACGGGTAGTCAGGGGCTCCCGGAGCAGATATATACCTATGGCCCCCACAGCAGATATATAGGTAGTCAGATGCCATCACGCTGCCTGCCGGGATGCCAGTTTCGTCGTCTACTAGGCCATGAGCCTATTCATAAGCTTACTGCCTAGTACAGGCTGCGGAGCAGATAGCGTGACAACTTTACATCGTTCCGCCTGCGACGCGGCCTCCAAGTGGCGGAGCGGCTAGGATAAGAAGATCCTGGCCTTCTGCCTGTGGTAGCAGCTGCTGTGATCACTGGGTCTATGTGACAGCGATGCAGCCGGGTGCGCCGTTTTTCCCCCCGGGGCCCCGGGGAGGGGAATAACCACCCTTTTTGGGTGGTGCCCAACCCGGGGTCAGCGGCCCTCTGGTATTTCCCCGGGTTTGGTTTTTAAATTGCCATCCAGGACATACAATTTTTAAATACATTATTTAAAGATGTGAACATGAACCCCTATCATTACTTCATATTTTGATATTTTGCAATACCATTCGTTAGTTCCATCACATTACAATATAATTGGTCAGGGGCGTAACTAGAGAGGTCTGAGCCCCATAACAAACTTTTTTCCCTGCCCCCCTCAACCACCCCCCCCCCCCCCCCGACCGCAAACATTTACAGGTGCCTTCATAACATCATGCAGTTACTAAAACACAAGGAAAAAATTTCCTCACCATACATAGGCCATGATAAACTCGACAACCCCCAGTTTTGAGCCGGGTCGCCGGCCAAGACCGTTGCAAACAAAACCCCTTTTTCGGCCGTTTTTTCTTTATATTTTTTTTCACCATTGGAACACGCGTACCTGCTTTGTTAATTATTCCTGGCCAACGCCCATACCCTGTGTCCTCCCAAATTCGCAGTTCACTTTTTCCCTCAAGTTTTTTTGATTACACCCTTGTTTTCCAAACCCCGGGTTTTTTTGCTTCCACCTATCACTTCTGTTCTTTGTTCTCTGGTTTGGGATACAAGGGTTCCTGACTCATTTCTCCTTGCCTGCTATACTGGTTACCTTTTGTGCCTGTAAGCTAGCCTGTTACTCTTTCTTGCTTTACCTGATCTTGGCTATACTTACTAACTATTCCTCTGCTTACATGATTCTGTACTGCATCTCCCGAATGTTGCTGACCTGTAATTGTGTGATTGATGAGGCGTGCAAGAAATGAATTACAATAAGGCAGAATGTATTAAAAAAATGAAAGGTTTATTACATAAATAAAGAAATAGAATAATTAAGATAGAAGAATGATATAGCTGGGATTACAGATTTACATGCCCAGTTTTTGGGACACAGTGGAATGGGGGCCCCTTGTTGCACCTCAAAATACAACCCATTCCGTCCGACGACACATCAAAGGGTGCTAGGCGCCATGGCCCTCCATATCTGGTGTGGTATAATAATACTGGAGCATTATGTAATAGTATCAGCTATGATCTGTATGGGTTTGGGGCAGTCAGGAGGGGTCACCAAGGTCAAACACTGTGACAGAAAAGACTCTTACGACAGGACAGCTGCACAAATACAGTAATATGTCAGACTTTACCAATCTATATACCTATACTTAACTATACGATACCAAGATATTAAATAGGCATAAGAACAAT
>JAODAL010020329.1:0-69717 GCA_025379985.1 Phyllomedusa bahiana | reverse complement strand
CGATCCTTTCCCTTACCAATACTACATGATGCCTCAAACCTGTACCAGTCACTACACTGATGCTCTACACTGTACCAGTCACTAACTGATGCCTCTACCCTGTACCAGTCACTACACTGATGTCCCTACTCTGTACCAGTCACTACACTGATGCCTCTACCCTGTACTGGTCACAGTGCTGCACCCCCGTATGTCTATTCCTTAGTTGCCTACCACCCTACTGATTGGGTTCTTGACCTTATTCTGGATCTTTGAAATCTGTGAATAATTGGATCATGTGCCCTGGTTGAAGTGAGATTATTCAAGGGTTTACTCTGTATCGGCATATTTGATTTTTCTAGATCATTGCAGTAACATTCCTGGAAAGACTTAATGATATTCTTGTAATCTTTTTGGCTAAGTTACAGCTTCAGGGTTAAGAAAAGGCTGGAGTTAGTTGGTCAGCAGAGGGTTAGCGTTAGTAGGGTTAGGGGTTTAGTAGAGGATTAGTGGGTTAAGAGAGGCTAAAAGGGGTTTTGCCAAGAAGTGATTTCCTCACCTAACAGGCTGATACTCCCCTCTGGAGGCTTGAAAAAAGGGGTGTTGTGTTTCTGTGTTTAAAAAAACAAGTACCTCCTCTGGGATGTCATCGCTCCCCCTCCATGCACGCTCCTGATACTCGGTCTCTGTAGTGAGCAAGCATTTTTGGGCTAATCACAGGGAGAACTGTATTGTGCACAAGCTCTACGGGTTTTGTTTCTCCCTCTTATCTGCTCAGGAGCAAAGAAAAGCTCCGAGCAAGCAGCGTCTTTCATTTGTTCACAAACTGATGCAGGCGGGAGGTTGGAGGGCTGAGCAGGGAGCGTCTGCATGTTTACACAGATAATTACATTACAACCAGTGGATTCCCTATACAGCAGACACAGGATCTTTTCTCCCCAGTCCCTTCAAAGCTCGTTCAAACCCTGCCATCAGATAAGAAGTGCAAACAATGCAAGCGTGGCCAGATCAGCTCCTGGTTGTATCTAATGTAAACAGTCAGGAAACTAGGGGCATGTAAGGAAGGCTGTAGCTCTCACAGGCTTCACTTTTTTTAATGACATATATTTAGAAAAGTGATTAAGTACCCATTTTGGAGGATCCCACATCAACATTAGATCGTGGCAAAACCCCTTTAAGGTTAGGGAGTTAGTGGGTTAGGGTTAGTACAGGATTTATGAGGTTAGCGTTAATGGGGTTAGGGTTAGTGGGTTAGGAAAGGGTTAAGGTTCGTAGGGTTTGTGATGTAGGAGATGCTTAGTGGGCAAGGAGAGGGTTAGGGTTAGTAGAGTTAGTGGGTTAGCAGAGGGTTATGGTTAGCGGGTTAGGGAGTTAGTGGGTTAGGGTTAGTACAGGATTTATGAGGTTAGCGTTAATGGGGTTAGGGTTAGTGGGTTAGGAAAGGGTTAAGGTTCGTAGGGTTTGTGATGTAGGAGAGGTTTAGTGGGCAAGGAGAGGGTTAGGGTTAGTAGAGTTAGTGGGTTAGCAGAGGGTTATGGTTAGCGGGTTAGGGAGTTAGTGGGTTAGGGTTAGTACAGGATTTATGAGGTTAGCGTTAATGGGGTTAGGGTTAGTGGGTTAGGAAAGGGTTAAGGTTCGTAGGGTTTGTGGCATAGGAGAGGTTTAGTGGGCAAGGAGAGGGTTAGGGTTAGTAGAGTTAGTGGGTTAGCAGAGGGTTATGGTTAGCGGGTTAGGGAGTTAGTGGGTTAGGGTTAATACGGGATTTATGAGGTTAGGGTTAATAGGGGTTAGGCTAAGTACAGGGTTAGTGGGTTAGGAAAGGGTTAAGGTTCGTAGGGTTTGTGGCATAGGAGATGTTTAGTGGGCAAGGAGAGGGTTAGGGTTACTAATGTTCCATTCTAAAATCTAGAGAGTGAGTGACTATGGTTACTGATGAATCCTGGGACTCTCCTCTTAGGACACCTTATGACGACGTTTGTTACTGTGATTGGTCTGAAAATATTGCCAGTGGTGACAATTTGGGTTGTTTGAAAGGTTCTCATGAACGTTCTTGACCTTAGCCTGGATCATCTGTCCTGGTTGAGCTGGAGGTTATTCATTGACTTACTCTGTAGCTTTGATAGATTTTTTTAGATCATTGCGGTAACATATCTGGAAGACTTCATGATGTTCTTTTGATCTTTTTTGGCTGAGATACAGCTTCATCTCAGGTCTTTTTTTGTCTTCCTGGAAATGCAATGTTCCTCACAGGAGATGGGGCGGCAGCAGTAATGCACTAGTCAGCGGCTTCTCGGTAATGGCATTATAGACACAATCTGAGGACTGGACCTGATGTAGAATCGGCTTTTTTCTACCAGTGTTGCAGGCTGTTAGTTTTGCTGGTCAGCAGGTGCCGTATTCCTTCAAAACAATGCCCTGCATCACTGACACACCTAACAATACAGTGATTCCTTTAAAGGGGTTGTCTCACTACAGGGATTGCTGCTTTTTATGTTAAAGATCTCGTAAAAACAACTCACTTTGCAATATGTGTCCATTAACAGTGTCCTACCTATTCCTAGATATCCCCTCTTGTATGGGCTTTATCAGCTCTTCAGGTCGCTATAGCTACAGACCTGTTTGACCTATCCTGGTAGGCTGCCTGCACTGGTCGCTATAGCTACAGACCTGTTCAATCTCTCCTGATAGGCTGCCAGCACTGGTCGCTATAGCTACAGACCTGTTCAATCTCTCCAGATAGGCTGCCAGCACTGGTTGCTATAGCTACAGACCTGTTCGATCTCTCCTGATAGGCTGCCTGCACTGGTGTCCCTATAGCTACAGACCTGTTCAATCTCTCTGATAGGCTGCTAGCACTGGTTGCTATAGCTACAGACCTGTTCAATCTCTCCTGATAGGCTGCCAGCACTGGTTGCTATAGCTACAGACCTGTTCAATCTCTCCGGATAGGCTGCCAGCAATGGTTGCTATAGTTACAGACCTGGCTTCTACTGCAGCCTAGTACACGCCCCTCAATTCAAAATGAAACCAAGAAAACAGGACGGAGGTGAGATGAATCAATGTAGTGAGACAACAAATTAAGTCACAATGGCCTCAAGATACAATATTTCCAGCAGACAATGATCTTTCCTGGGACATTGTATCTTGATACCACACTCACCATGCAATGTCCCAGACTCTGCTGAATCTGCGGCTCATGTGATTGATGGAAGATGCAAACAATTATCATGAACGTTTTACTTGTGAAACCTCTGTATTAGTGAGGTGCATGCAGTGATTAGTGGTCTATAGCACCTCTCTACAGTACAGTGCGGTACTACATGTGCTGTACTGCTCTTACATATATTAGTGAGGTGCATGCAGTGATTGGCGGTCCATAGTGCCTCTCTACAATACAGTGCGGTACTACATGTCTTGTACTGCTCTTACATGTATTAGTGAGGTGCATGCAGTGATTGGCGGTCTAGTAGCACCTCTCTATAGTACAGTGCGGTACTACATGTCCTGTGCTGCTCTTACATGTATTAGTGAGGTGTATGCAGTGACTGGCGGTCTGTAGCACCTCTCTACAGTACAGTGCGGTACTACATGTCCTGTACTGCTCTTACATGTATTACTGAGGTGTATGCAGTGATTGGTGGTCTATAGTGCCCCTCTACAGTACAGTGCGGTACTACATGTCCTGTACTGCCCTTACATATTTTTGTGAGGTGCTTTCAGTGTATGGCGGTCTTTCTCTCCTCTCTACAGTACAGTGCGGTACTACATGTCTTGTACTGCTCTTACATGTATCAGTGAAGTGAATGCAGTGATTGGTAGTCTATAGCGCCCCTCTACAGTACAGTGCGGTACTACATGTCCTGTACTGCTCTTACATGTAGTAGTGAGGTGCATGCAGTGATTGGATGTCTATAGCGCCTCTCTACAGTACAGTGTGGTACTACAGGTCCTGTACTGCTCTCACATGTATTAGTGAGGTGCATGCAGTGATTGGCGATCTATAGCACCTCCCTACAGTACAGTGCGGTACTACATGTCCTGTACTGCTCTTACATGTATTAGTGAGGTGTATGCAGTGATTGGCAGTCTATAGCGCCTCTCTACAGTACAGTGCGGTACTACATGTCCTGTACTGCTCTTACATGTATTAGTGAGGTTCATGCAGTGATTGCCGGTCTATAGCGCCTCTGTACAGTACAGTGCGGTACTACATGTCCTGTACTGCTCTTACATGTATTAGTGAGGTGTATACAGTGATTGCCGGTCTATAGCGCCTCTGTACAGTACAGTGCGGTACTACATGTATTAGTCAGGTGCATGCAGTGATTGGCAGTCTATAGCTCTTCTCTACATTACAGTGCGGTACTACATGTCCTGTACTGCTCTTACATGTATTAGTGAGTTTCATGCAGTGATTGGCAGTCTATAGCGCCTCTCTACAGTACAGTGCAGTACTACATATCCTATACTGCTCTTACATGTATTAGTGAAGTGCATGCAGTAATGGGTGGTCTATAGCGCCTCTCTACAGTACAGTGCGGTACTACATGTCCTGTACTGCTCTTACATGGATTAGGGAGGTACATGCAGGGATTGGTGGTCTATAGCGCCTCTCTACAGTACAGGGCGGTACTACATGTCCTGTACTGCTCTTACATGTTTTAGTGAGGTGCATGCAGTGATTGGCGGTCTATAGCGCCTCTCTACAGTACAGGGCGGTACTACATGTCCTGTACTGCTCTTACATTTGCCAGGATGAGCGGCTCCATTTTTTTTCTGGTCCATTGTGTATAAAGTCCATGACCCTAGAAGCTCCCGTCCTCATCATAGAAAGTGATTTCTAGCTTCCTGCAGCTCTCCCTGATGTTCTATGGAAGGAGGCGCTTTATCTGGATTAGTATCTGCTTTATTTTCTCTGATCTCCATTTTGCATTATGTTGGGGACATTTTGGGTCTTTTGAACCAATCACCAATTTCCCATAGAGTTATGGTCTCAACATGCAATGGTCGTCCTGGAACCAATTCATATTGTATGTTGAGGGAGCGCTGTACGTCTGTATCTTTCAGATCACAAGTGCGGCCGAGACAGAAGCAATCACCTTCCAGAAGCTGGTGAAGGGCCACGCTTACTCCGTGACCGCCGCAGAGGAGGTGGGGGCTCTGCTTGTTTTGCCTATCAGTATTTTACTGTAGAATTTTATGTATATTTCTTAAGATATCTGCGTCATTCGCCAGGTGAACTACAGAGGCAGCCAGCAAAAACTCATCAGGATCCGCAATCCCTGGGGAGAGGTGGAGTGGACCGGAGCGTGGAGTGATAAGTGAGCACGGGGCAAAGAAGTCCATAACCATTTAGCATCTACCTTATACTCCAGTCACATCCAAAGCTGCACTAAACATTCTGCTTACAGCTACTAGAAAACTATCAGTGATTTACCAAGACTCCCCCATAATACTGTAGCTCAATTTACTTCGCAGTTGTGTGTAGACAATATGCGGCTTTAATTAAATACTGGGTTATTACACAACATCTCCCACAACGCAACACATCAAAGTATATTTGTTTTTCCTTTTACCGACACTTAATGCAAACCTGTCAGGTTGGTTATACCTCCCTAACTAAAAGCAGGATGTGATAGAGGGAGAGAAGCTGAGGTATGTGATATATAGGATTATAAGATAGAGGAAAGAAGGTGAGTTCTGTCATATAACCCTATATATCACAGAGCTCAGCTTCTCTCCTCTATCATATAACCCTAAAATATCCAGAGGGTCCCGCTTCTCTCCTCTATCATATAAACCCCATATATCACAGAACTCAGCTTCTCTCCTCTATTTATATAACCTATATATCACAGAGTCAGCTCCTCTCCTCTATGATATAACCCTATAAAATCACAGAGCTCAGCTCCTCTCCTCTATCATAAAACCCTATTTTATCACAGAGCTCAGCTTCTCTCCTCTATCAAAATAACCCCATATATCACAGAGCTCAGCTTCTCTCCCTCTATCATATAACCCTATATATCCACAGAAACTCAGCTTCTCTCCTCTATCATATAACCCTATATATCACGAGCTCAGCTCCCCTCCTCTATGATATAACCCTTTTATTCACGAGCTCAGCTCCTTCCTCTATCATATAACCCTATATATCCCAGAGTCAGCTTCTCCCTCTATCATATAAACACTGTTTATCACAGAGCTCTGCTTCTCTCCTCTATCATATACCTATATATCACAGAGCTCAGCTTCTCTCCTCTATTCCATATAACCCTTATATATCACAGAGCTCAGCTTCTCTCCTCTATCAATATAACCTATATATACAGAGATCGCTGCTCTCTCTCTATCATTAACTTATGGTATACGAGAGCTCAGCTTCTCCTTATCATATAACCTCCTAGTATATCACAGGAGACTCAGCTCCTCTACTGCGATCATATAACTCCCTATATCATCACGGAGGCTCAGCTTATCTCCTCTATCACTATAACCCTATATATCATCAAGAGCTCAGCTCTCTTCTTTACAGGTTGGTAGGTCTTGGTACTTAATAAACATTTTTTCAATGATGTGATGATTTTATGTTATTGTCTCATATCTCTCAGTTCTAATGAATGGAATAGCGTGGATCCCGATGAAAGAGACAGACTGATTAAGCGATGCGATGATGGAGAGTTTTGGTAGGTCGCCCTATTTTATCACTTTATATGACTTTTTTAGTTGCTTTCACTTCATGACCTAAAGCGGTTGCTACAAAACTACATTTACTGATGGTTATGTCAGAGATTGATGGCGTAGTGCGTTGTTTATGCAAACACACTATAAACTTCTCTACAGATTGGGATCCGTACTGTAACAGCGAACCTGTTTAACATCAGGTGAGGACCCCTGCGGAGGGGACAGCACAGAAGTAAGGGTCAGACCTGCTGTTCGGTGCTGCTTGCCCTTATTTCTGTAAGATGTGGGGGTTTTTGAGTTTTTAATGCTCAAATCTGAGTTTTCGCCAGAAAAGAGACAATGACAAGAGTTCGTTTTTTTCATGCCCCGCCCACCTGAGGCTCAGCCCGCGCACTAACAACTGAATAAACTTATTACTTTCAATAGGTAGGAATAACGTGATTAACTGTCGTTGGGCGGGGCATCTAGCTTTGGTGGGCGGGGTAGACACACTGCTACTGAATAAGGATTTGGAGTACTAAATGCTGATTTAAACTGCTGCATTTAAAGGTAGTAAGGATCTCATGCGCTGGAAACAGAGGTCTGACGCTCCCATAATATGTGACTGTCCTCAGCAAGGAGGGAGATATAAGCTCTGTGAACAGGTTCCTTTAAGGTTGTTGAAGATTTAAAAAAAATGGAAGTGTCTAGGATTCTGGAGAGGGGGTCAGGAGATATAAGGGATTTTCTGATTGCCAGATTGGAGTATGGTAAGGATTTTTCCCTAAAATGAGGACATTGGTTCTACTCCTCATTGGGGGTTTTTGCATTCCTTCTGGTTCAACACTTAGACAACAGGCTGAACTAGATGGACGACTTGTCTTTTTTCGGCCTTACAAACTATGAAACTATGAAACTATGGATGGATTTTTCCAAAAACAGCGCCGCTCTTTTCCATAGGCTGTTAATGGTATTACAGCTTAGCCCTGTTCACACAAGGCTCATGAACATGTTCTTATCGTCTTCTAATCTCATACATCCCTTCGAAGCCGACATTTGTAGGAGGTTTTATCTGAAAAACCCGCTTTATTGAGCAGTTTATATGATGCATTACTGAGTGACAATTATTTAAACCCCGATGTCCGATATGTTGCCCTTATAGGAGCGGGGAGATCAGTCGCGTTTACACCATAGGTGATGCCGATATTACCATGGACTGCAAACTATCTTATTTATTGCGAGAAAACGCTGTACTATGATAACACGTTCTTTTGAGCACATTAAATAGGAGGACTACAAGTACAAGTTAAAAAAAAGTTATATCGTTAAAAAAAAAGTTCAATTTATCGCTCAAATTCGTACAAATAAAACAAAATTAAAGAAAAAAAGTTAAACTTAAAAGTCCAATCTTTTAAAATATAAAATGATGTGTTCCGTATGGTAAAAGCCCAACACAAAAATTGTGAGGGCGTGGGGACGTTTCTTGCGTCCAGTATTTTTAAATAAAAGTGATTAAATGATCATCTTGTTGTGTTTATTTTTTAAAGAAAATTTAAATAAAATGAATATGTTTAAAAAAAAAGTGACCAAAGAGTTGCTCTCATGCCAAAATTTTAAAGTAGTAAAACCTAATTGAAACTTACATATTTTTATCATCGGGAATCGTAGCGCACTTTCAGTATACGAATAACATCATTTATGTGAAACAAGTCTAATTAATATCAAGAACCACCCTCTCCCCAGTAGAAAATGTCAAAATGTGCAATGTGGTGTTTTTTTTTATGTTTCACACTAGAGAGATATTTCTATGGGGGTTTCTCAGTACATTACATTGTATGGTTAATAGTACTATTAAAAAAGCCCTCCTATGGCTATGTAAATGGAAAAAAATAAAAAAATGATGGCTCTTGGGGGTAGATTAAAATATAAATACAACAAAAGCAGGAATCCCTGGAAGGGCTAAAAAGATTGTCTAATTTGGAAACCTATGAAATTAGTGTTAACTCACTAAACAACAATCTAAATGACTTTATACAACATGTATGCTAATTACATTATCAGTGTAAAAAAAGTATTAAATATTTATCCCTTAATGGGATATAAAGAAAAGTAAAAAAAAAAACTTAACAAAATAAATAATAAATTAAACAATAATATTTAATAAAAAAGTTTTTGTGCATACATTACACAAAAAAAATCAACCTACACACATTGGATATCTACATGACCGTAGTAACCAGTAGAATTCATCCAACAGGTTATTTAGTGTGAAATGTGAATGGTGTAAAAAAAAAAAAAAAATTAAAAAAGAAAAAAAAAAAAATTTTTCTGCAGAATTTATTTGTAAAAAATTTAAAATACACCCACCAAAAAATACAATTTTTCCCGCAAAAAAAGCCCTCATACAACTGGATTAAAGATAAAAAGGTAACGACTGTTGAAACGCAGGGAGGCAAAAACTACAGAATTTTGCTGGCTTGGGGCTGACTTTTCGGGGTTGGGGGGCTTAATAGTTATGAGCAGGGCCCTCTAATCGAACCCTTTTTCAGGCAAAGGGGGGCAAAAAGACCCTTTTCTTTGGAGGACCATTACACAGACAGCCATTAAATTTCTGAAAAATGTGAAAACTTTCATTTCCCCTGTGGGGGCAGTGCAGGGAGATTGAACACTTGCTGGCAGATTTCCCCACAGATCCCAGCTGATCACTGGAGGTCCCAGCAGCAGAACACCCTGTCATTAACCTATTGCCTGGAGAGGTTTTTAACAAAAAGAAATGATCCAAAGAGGAGAACCCCTGTAAAATTCTCAGGCAGCGAGTCTAGAAAAATACAATGGGGCGAATAACTTTCTCGTGACTCACAGGGTTAAGGGAAAGTCTTTTCAAAATAATGGAATCCCATATTTACTGTTGCGCCCACGTCCTGTTACTATTGTGCAGGTCTGAATGCTGTGAATAGTGACCCGGGGGGGTGGGGTGGGGGGAGCGCCTCTTCTGTTTCAAGGAAAATAACTTAAAACCACGGCTGAGTCATAAACCCCGCCCCCTGATTTAAAATAAACCGCACTGTGGAAGGGAGCACCTGCCCTACTGTTTGTATCATTTTATACGCAGCCATATACCCAGTGGTTTTACAGGAAATTTGTATCTCCTTTGCTCCCTGTCCCCACTAAATTCCAGATTAATGTACCTGTATGTTACTGGAGTGTGGGGGAAACCGCAGGAAACCCAGGGAGAACATAGAAACTCCTTGCAGATGGTTTCCATGGTGGAATTTGAATAGAGGACTCAGCGCTAGGGAAAAAAGTGCAAACATGAGCCCCGGGGCTGCATGTACTAAAAAGAGCCCCACCCGTGGCCCGGCAGTCTTTTAGCCCCAAAACCCCCTGAGGTCCACCCGTGCTAAAATGTCTAACCCCTAGCCACCTGCTTTCTTGTACTAACCAAGAGCCAAAGTGCTCATGTAAAAAACCACCCCGCGGCACTAGCCCCCGCGGGATGGCAACACTGAGCCCCATGCTGTTGTATACCTGAGCCACTGGCCCTTTTTGGGGCGGCATGTGTAATCACTGAGCCAAATGCTGCATTTTAGAAAACTGAGCCCCCGTATTGCACTGTGCCGACCCGGCCTTGTGCTGATTGTACTAATATTGAGCCACCCTGCTGCCCCCCCCCCGTACTAACACTGAGCCAGTGCTTGCACCCCGTGCTAATCACTGAGCCATCGTGCTGTTTTACTAACCACTGAGCCCCCGTGCTGAGCCACTGTGCGCACAGTTGACCAAGGCCTCCGTGCTGCACGTGCTAACCCTACAGCCTTGTTTAACCACCGAGGGCCCAGGTGCACTGTGCCAACAAGAGCCACCGTGCTGAACTGTGCCCATGGCCTTTGTACTCATTTTATTAACCCCTGAGCATTGTACTGCACTTATAACCACTGAGCCACCTGCTGCACTGTATAACCCGAGCCCCATGCTGCCCACCTGGCAACCACTTGGAGGCCCCAAACGCCTTGCGCATGAGCCACCCACCTAAAAGGCCACCCAATTTCACTGTGCCCGGGCCACAGGGGCCCTTATCCGGCCCCTTGTTCAAACCCGGGGCCATGAGCCACCACGCGGTCTGTTTTAGGATCTCCCCAGAATCCCCTGACGTAAAGAATCACCGTGCAAAGTGGGAAAAACCAGAAAACATGCCTGTTGGTGGGGTTTGGGGACTGGGTTGGGGACCTGTTTTCTTTATATAATTGGCGACTGTGCCCCCCTTGTGGGCAAGTTGCCTAAAAAAAATTGTAAATATGTAAAAAAAATAATTTACAGTGTATTTGTCTGGGTGTTTTTTTATATATTTTTTAATAAATTTTTTTTTGTAATAATAATTTTTTTTTAAATTATGTTAATTTTTAAAAATTTTCTAAAAAATATTTATTTATTTTTTAATTTTTTTATATAATTTTTTTTTTTTTTTTTAAACATTTGTTACTTTTTAGAAACAGAGTAAAAACAATTCATTTTTCAAGCTGAAACTTTTGATCACACGGATAAACCATAAAACACAATTTATATTTCCTCCTCTATTGTCTAACATTCATTTTGACATATATCTTGTCCGATTTACTGAAATCACATCATTATTTTGCACCTTTTTTTTGTTATTTAACTTGTCCCCCAGAAGTTTGGTTATGACAGGTGTCATATGCAGAGATCTTAGGGGTGCATGCATTATTTATTTTTACACTATGGCATCCCTGCTGTAAGGTTATCCATTTTATAAAGTGATGTTGTATCATTAGGATACGTGAATGAGATTAGAGCCAACCATATATTCATCTGCAGACAGCTATTTCGGGGTGGTGTTGCCTCATCCTTCCGTCACAGTGATGGGTTATCACTAGGATATGGAATGGATTTCAGTAACGAAACATGTTATTCATCTGCAGAACAGTTTTCGGGGTGTTGCCCCTCATCCTTCTTATAAAGTGATGTCGTATCACTAGGATACATGAATGAGATTACAGCCAACCAGATATTCATCTGCAGACAGCTATTTCGGGGTGTTGCCCCTATTTTTATAAAGCTGATGTGTATCCACTAGGATACTGAGTGTTAAAATTAAAGTTGAATGGGCTTATAAGACAAACCATATATTCATCTGCAGACAGCTATTTCGGGGTGTTGCCCCTCATCCTTCTTATAAAGTGATGTGTATAACTTGGATATGAGAATGGATTAGAGTAACCTTATATTTCATATGCAGAAGCTATGCCCCCACATCACTTCTTTTTTTTTTTTTTAAACAAAATTTTATTGCATTTTCAAAACATTTAAACAAATAATCACATATTCTGACATTGTATTAATGGTTCATATCACACATTTGCATAATTGGGGCCTGTGCCTGGATATGGAGATGATACTACAGAGAAATACATAATTTTACACGGGTATAAAAGAATTAATGTAAAAGATTATAACACTACTCTAAAGTGCAACTGCGTCCATATCTTCCGTCTCATGCGCCGTATGGTTCTTTAATGGAACTTCATATCTAAAGTCCAAAGTTCTCAGATTGAAGTCTCCCAGCGTGCCCCGATTCTCCACTTACTCGTAAAAATCGGTTACTTGAAATCCTCTGCATAAGGGCTTCTATTCGCTGTCAGGATAAAATGCGATTCTATGAAGGTTCTCCAACGTTCTGGAAAAGAACCTGGGGCTTCGGCTCTCGTACGCCTCTCTGTCTCCAGTCTGTACGCTTAAAAGATAATCCTCCAGCTGCTTTTGGACGGAGAGAGTTGGATGGGAGAGGTGAGGCTTCAGCATAACTGTAAGAGGTTCGTTTTGTGACAGATGGGTATATGAATTATTCCGGGCAAACGGTGGAGTGAGCTGACCATCTCAGAACCTCTCATGCGTGTCGGAGGGCCTAGGGCATGGTAGATCGGAGTTCATAGTGTTTTCTAGGGTATTTGATCCAAAGTGAAAGCATGGATATAACTGAAGGATTGTGTCCAGCTAGGATTGTGTATAGTCTGTCATTCCACAGGATCGTTGCAAGGTCGTATTATGGTGTGCCGCATTTAGGGCTGTGCTGCATCTTTCGGGGAAGTTCTGGAGAGGGGGGGAGATTGAAGGCGTAGATTGCGTTGTGTATTATTTGGAAGTAAGTTTCCAGGCAGGACTCTCAGATGATGGTTAGTACGGTCACCAAAACTTTCGGGATCATTTCCGGAATTGGGCATTTCCCAAATCGGCGGATCAGTAGTGGGCAATGCCTGAGAGGTACCGTTTCTACACCACCCCCTCATATCGCTTAGAGCTCGATAGACAATATGTCTCCTTGTGAGTGGTGACAAAGTTGTCAAAATCGATGTTTGGGTTGGTCTCTCGGAGCACATTATCTTAGTCTCCATTAAGAAATGGATAGAGCTGTATAGGCAGCTAAAAGCTTTGTGATAGGGTAAGGAGAACTCTCAGCATCTCGAGGGCTTTAAGCACATACTCCGAGAACTTCCTTGCATTAGCTGTCCCGCGTTGGCAGACCGCCTCCCTCCACTTCCTAAACACGGATTGCTCTGACCCCGCGGAAACTCAGGAAGATCCCAAATGGCATGTCCTTGGGAGAGCTAAGGAAAGGCCTAGCGTTTCCTCACACCTCTTTCAAGCACATTATGTGTATCCGACACGCAATGAAGGAACAACTTAGTTACAAGGGGCAGTTGGGTTATCTGGTATTAGGAGAGGCTGCGGTGTGCCTAGGGTCGCATTATTAACTCTTTATATCCAATTTCTCGAGAAGGGGTAAAGTACCCCAATCATAATTAGCATGTGACCAGCGAGGAGAGTCAGACAGGCACAGGTTATAACCCTAAATCTGGGAGATTCAGCCCACCTGACCTGACTGCAGGATTAGTTTATTTAGCGCAATACGGGTTTTTTCCCTGCCATATAAATTACTGGTGAAGGCATGAGATTAATGTGGTATGATTTCCGTATGTTTGAGCAGGAAGGTGAGGGGTTTGGTGTAGGCGGGTATAGCAGCTGGTGGGAAGCAGGACCATCTTTATGGCAGGTGAAATCCTACCGGCAGTGGAAGTGGCAGTGGAGGGTCCAACGCTTCAGGTCCTGGGAGGATTTAATTATCAAGAGGGGGGTTGTAATAGTTAAACGTATAATCGAGTCTGGAGTTCCGACCCCCTTGATACCCAAATAGGTGATGTGTTCATGAGCCCTGGTAATGGCTGAACACCCATGTTCGCCCACTGGGACTGTGATAGCTTTGGGCGATTTTCGTAAACAATTCACTCTTGGACAAGTTTACTTTCGTACCCTGAGGCTTCGTGCAGAAAATATCGACAGCAACTCCAGCACTGGTGAGAGTGGGTCAGGGCGGGCGGACATAAATAGTATGAGATCGGTCCGCATCACACAAAGCGGTTCTTCACTCCTTGTCTCATCTAACCCGGATCCCAGAAGAAGAGGTCAGAATCCTCAAGTACCGTGCTAAGGTTTAGAGCCAAATTAAATAAGTAAAGGAGGAGAGGTGGACCACCCCTGTCTTGTCCCTTTCTGGAGGAGATTCTTTGGGGAAAGGAAAACCGGGGTTTATGAGATTGGGACGTTGGGGAGTCGTAAATGCGGACGGAAGACGAAACGTTCACTGTATTTCACCATGGTTTCATGGACAAACCAACAGCCAAGTCCATCGCACGTAACTCGAAAGCATTTTTATGCATTCAAGGCCAACCTGGACAGGCCTCTACCTGCTAATGGTTTGTGTCAGGACTCTTTCCTATCCGCTAGCACTTGCCTGATGTTTCCACGCAGCTTTCCCTTGATGAAGCCCTTTTGGAGAGGGTCCAATCAAGTGGGCATATAGCAGGCGAGGCGATAGGCCAATATCTTTGACAGGATCTTCTGATCAATGTTATGGGGATTTGGTCTATATGAGCAGGGAGCAGCGGGTCTTTCCCTTTCATTGGGTTAAATTTTAATATATGCGTTTTTTGATTCTGGGTGCGAACAGGCTCGTTATGCAGTATCGAGTTACTAGTTGTCGGTGAGGATCGGGGGTGATCTGGTCACTCAGAATACTTGCATACCTCCCCAGAGAACCATCAGTGGTCCCGGGTCCTTGCCTGCCTTCAAGTGGCAGAGATAGCATCTTGACCTCTCCTCAGTTATGTCCGCATTCAAGTTCCCTCCCTCTGGAGATTTGACAATATGTGCGGCAATTTGATTTGGAAAGGAATCGCTGTCCATCCTCTGCTTGAAATTGACCTCTGATGAGTACAGTTGTGGCATAAATTGTCTGATGGTTTGCGTTGATCCTTTACGGAATCAGTGGTAAGGTACCTTCGGGTGTGCGGAGAGCTTGAATGGGCTTGTGCAGGTTTGTAGGCTCCCCCTTCAGTAGCGGGAAAGATGTTCCCGGATTTGTTTCGTACTGGAAGACTGTGGAGGTAAGTGTTGACCTAATGTAGTTCCTCTCTACGATCTGCCAAAGCGTTCAAACTACGGCTAGGCTGTTCCCATTCCCGTTTGGGTTCGTCTGAGCTTATCCCCAAGGACTAGGTCTTTAGGTCTCCCGAACCTTTCTGTGGCGGTCAAATTAGGCCTCCTTCAGCTTGCGTTTATAAGCGGATGGTTAGGCTAAATCCTGCCTCTTAGCTCGCTTTTGCAGTCGCCCAATAGAGTGAAGTATTTCCGGTGGACTGGTTGTCAGAAGATAGGTCATCCAACCCTGACCATCTCAGCAAAGTATCCCGTTTTTGCAAAGGTAAGAAGGAAACTTCCAAACTAAAGTCTGACTCTCGGAAAGAATTCCATACAAGGTCAACAGAGATTGGGAGGTGGTCAGAGATGACAATGTTCAAAATTTGGCACTTTCAATTTAGTTTGGAGGGTGTTCAGTTCACCAGAGATGGTCCAACCTTGACATGGACATGGTGAACCGGGGTAGTAATAGGTTGTAGTCCGCTCATCAGGATTCCGCTCCACTTCCAACGTGTGAGGATAGTGGCATCCAAGAGGGCGCGAGAACTCCTTTTTCAGAATTGGAAAATGGACTTTCTGCTGCTTGGGATGTTGCCTCTCCCTCTATCACCATCAACTGGTCTAAGAGCGCCTTTCATGTCGACTCCAATAATTTGGCATTGATTTTGGATCGGCATCAAACCTCTCGCTAACTCCTTGAAAAATACCCGATTTGACCATTGGGTACCATAGATATTAATAATGCTTAGTCGCATTCTCCCCACTTGATTACTAGGGCGAGTTCTTCCCTCAGTTGTGTGTTCGTGTGAGACCAGCTCAAAAGGGAATTTTTAATGGTTGAGCGTTGTCCACCTGCCTTGCCCAACGTAGACGGGGAGCCAAAGGACGTGACCACCCACAAGCTTCTCCAAACCGCTGATTGTCATTCAGCCTGCAAGTGCGATTCTGTAGGAGAACCACCAGGCGAAGTTCTCTTTAGAGGCGAACACCTAATCGTTTTATTCGGGAAGGGCCCCTTTAGGTTACAGGGAGTGATCCGCATTTTAAAGGGTATTTCTATGTGGGAGAGCGCGAGTGGCATTAATGTGTTTGGTGCGGACATCAAGGTTTTTGGCAGTCCGTCGGGGCGGCATCAATTAGAGCATGGAAGATGAGCAGTAGAACACTGACAAATTTGACAAGATTCGTTAAATGGCCATAACAAGCATGAAACATTTGCAGTGGCAGAAACTGTAAATGAGCTGATGGAGGGACATGTTACTTGCACGCCTCCAATGCGTTTGGATGACTTCTTTTTTCATTCAGCATGTAGCACTTTCTAAGCAAGCGACAGTACCCCCATCACCACGGTCCAAAACCTTTTAAGTCCATAGATTTTCCTAGAGTTTTCTAGGTTGGCATCTATGAACATTTATAAGTAAGTTACATTCAAAACAGTGAAAGGAAGATCCTGTGTACTCCAGTCTTCAAGTAAGATAATGATGGAAACAACTCTTGGGGTGCAGTCTTACAATCTCGTACAGCCAGCCTCCCTCCCCAAATCTGATCTCGTAGAGCAGGATCGTCGGTAGTCCCTACAGTGGAGTGGAAGTCCCGTTGAACGCCTCGTCTCGGCTTGGCGGCTCTTCTTTAGCGGAGAGTGGGGGCGGTGCGGGTGGGGGGATGATAGAGATCGCGACAGGAGAGTCCATGAGCTCCTCGCAGGTGAACGTCCTTCTTGAAGGTCTCTTGGGAGTCTGCTGCAGTCAGTCTCAGCGATCTCGGTGGTCGAGCTGGTGTTTTTGGAGGCGGGAGCCTCTCTGAAGATGGGTCAAGTCGCGTATATTCTCTTCTGGCTTCCACGTGAGTTATAGAAACTGGGGGGGGCCGTCCAGGATCAGAACCTTGTGGGTGGGGGGTAGAGAATCTGATATCGAATCTTTGGTATGGTATAGTGTGTGCATAATTTTGCTGAAGGGCGCGCTCTTATGGGAGACCCCTCTGCCAGAGTAGTCTTCAAATAGCAGCATTTATGTCTGGAGTTAGTAGTGGTTAGCTGTTGAGCTGCGTTACTCGCCTCTCAGGATTTCAGCTATTCATTAAAGTCTGGAACTTCATTATCTCAAGTGACGGCTCTTCTGTCGTTTTGTGATTTATACTGCTGGGGTGTTTTCCCTCCGCGCTTATCGGTGTATTCTTTCGTTACGGCAGACGTGGTTGATGCCCAGGCAGTCGGGCAACTCTCCTGGAGAGGGGTTGTAGACTGCGCTGTTTGAACGATCAGGGAGCCACACACCTCAGGTTACTCCGCTGGAGCGGTTTTCAAGGTCTTCCGATGCGTTCTTGGTTGCACCAGTTGTGCTTTGGAGCAGAGCTTCTGGACGTAGTGTTCAGAGTTGCTGTTGTCGGTTCCAGGTCATTCACTTGTTCGTAATTCTTCTGAGTCTAGATGAGTGAGCTTGAACATCACTGCTGTAGCTTGAGCAGAGAGGGCCTTGACGGTGGATTCAAGAGCCGCTTGCAGGTTGGTGCTATTTGTCTTGCCACTTCTGAGCAGGAGCATGTAATCACATCGGCATATTGAGGCTGGAAGGTCAGCGGGAGCCCCTGGGACCATCTGAGAAGGTTCTGGGAATGGGTCCTGCGTAGTTCCACCTTCCCCCTGCTGTGCTGGCACTGCTGTGGTTTCTCCATTCCCTGGCCGGAGACGCGACTGGCAGCAGGCCATTTTTAGGTGTAAGTTGCGGATGTTCGATGCTGCTCGTCTTTTGGGCGCTACAGAGTAGATTACTCTTCTTCATGGGGTGGTGATGTCAAAAGTGTGGGAGCTTATCCATTGAATGGCGGAGCCTGTTGCTATCGAAGTCACAGGTTGGTGGCTCCACGCTGTTAGTACACAGCTTATATAGGGGTCAGTGTCCCTTAAATATCGCGAAGTGGCAGAGCTCTGGCCACCTTGTTGCAGGTGGGTGGTCACGGCACAGGAGGTATATGTGGGTGAGTCCTCTGCTGCAGGGTATGAGGACGTTGCGGGCGTGCAGGCCGCCTATCAGGGTTCCCCTCCGGGGTTATATGCGCTGGGGCTGTACAGGGGCAGTAGCGGCCGTCTTAACCCCTCACTCCGTAGTTCAGACGCTCAGTGCGTTCCACTGCTGTTGTGTGGCGCGTCGTGAGCCATCCGCTGTTCCCACTTCAGGATGCTGGCAGCCTCTTGCGCGCAGCTCTGAGGGGCCGCGGTGTCGCGGGGAAAGGTCAGCGACTCCGGCGGCTTTCTGTGGGCGACACGATACGGTAGCGGAGAGGAGCATTGGCCCACGAATATTGGCGCCGTCAGCTCGCTGGCTTTATGCTGCTATTTTGTGGTATCTTTGCCAGGCGGGCTTCGGGGAGCGTCATCACCCCGTACCTCATAGCGCGGCTCACGGGAACGGTAAGTCCAACCTCATCCTTCTTTATCGGTGGGGGGTATAGCGACCTGTGGGACCCTCACTGATCCTGAGAATTAAGTGACACGCTGCACTGCATATTGTGCGGTTGGTCCTCTTCTTCTGTGTTTTCTGTCTGAGCCGCGTTTTGGGTCACTTGTCTTGCTGGGAACGGCAGCCTTCTCTATTTTAGGGACTGGGGATGGCTGCACTTCACGGCCGGGTGTCCGGGAACTCCACAGTGCATGAGAAAGTTAGCTTTAAATTGTTTTAGATAACAATTAAGGAGTATACCTGTAGGTTGTAGTGACACGATACACAATTTTCTTCCACTCCGCACTGAAATTTAAATTTCTTCTGAAGCGCTCTGGGAATGACCTTGGAATCTGCGAGCACCATATTCAATTTAGCGTTCCTCAAGTTAACATCCCATCTCAATGAGCACTTGCAATATGAATTGGATCTAGAGCCCAACCATATATTCATCTGCAGAACAGTTTTCTGGCTGTTGCCCCTCATCCTTCTTATTATTATAAGTGTTGTGAGTTTCACAAAGATCGTGAATGGGTTATAGATACAACCTTATATTCATCTGCAGGAAGCTATTTCGGGGTGTTGCCGCCTCTTCCTACTTATAATGTGTTGGCACTATCTCTAGGATGTGATGGGATTAGGAGACACATATTTTCATTGCAGTCAGCTATCTTCAGGACCTGTTGGCTCATCATCCTTCTTATAAAGTGATGTCGTATCACTAGGATACGTGAATGGGATTATAGACAACCATATATTCATCTGCAGACAGCTATTTCGGGGTGTTGCCCCTCATCCTACTTATAAAGTGATGGCATATCACTAGGATATGTGAATGGGATTAGAGCCAACCATATATTCATCTGCAGACAGCTATTTTGGGGTGTTTGCCCCCATCAGTGCAGAGTAGGGTAATGCTTGGCTTGGTGAGAGGCTCTAGAAGTAGCTTGAAAGGGGTAAAGTTTTTCTTTAGGGAGAGGCTCCATGTAGGTGTGAGATTTACACACCATTAACCGCTCCACTGAACTGTAAATACAGTTGGTTGCAGGACTCTTCCTCCCCCTTGAACTGTTCCTCATTTGTAAATGTTACAGCCACAAACTTCAATGCATTTTATTGATATTTTATGTGATAGAGAAACACAAAGGAGCAAATATTGGTGAAGTGCAAAGAAAATGATCGGCGCTTTCCTAAATTATTGTAAATTAAGAAACTGATTAGTGCAGCGTCCATATGTATTCCGCCCTTACAGTCAGTACTTTGTAGCTCCCAGTGACCCCATCATGTCTCCTGTGTCTCTTCTCTCTATGTCAGGATGGCTTACAGTGATTTCCTGAGACATTACTCCAGGCTGGAGATCTGCAATCTCACCCCAGATACCCTGTCGTCAGACAAATACAAGAAGTGGAGCCTGGTGAAGATGGACGGCATGTGGAGGCGAGGGTCTACGGCCGGAGGGTGCCGGAATTATCCAGGTGAGGATCAGCACTGGACTTGTCTGTATTGTAATAGCTTAATTCAGAGCAGGAGGATAATAGGGGTCTCATATGCAGCCCTGACCCCAGCAGAGGGCAACACGTCACCCTCTGGCAGGATTTACTGCATGAAAACAAGCACAAGAAGAACAACAGCAGGGCCAGGTGCAGAGTCTCCATAACAGTGCCAACCATGTTCTTCCCCATAATAGTGACAGCTAAAGTTCCTCTATATCAGGGAAAGCCTCAGTGCCCCCCATAACAGTGACAGCCTCACTGCCTCTATTAGTGACACCCTCCGTGCCCCTATTACAGTGACATCCTCAGTGTCTCCATATCCATAGCCTTAGTGCTCCCATATTAGTGACAGCCTCAGTACACACATAACAGTGACAGCCTCAGTGACAACCTTATAACCGTGACAGACACAGCTCCCCAATAACAGTGACAGCCCCAGTGTCCCCATACGGGTAATAGCTACAGTCCCCCCATAACAGTGACAGATACATTGCCCAAATAACAGTAACAGCCTCAGTGCCCCCATAACAGTGGCAGCCACAATGCCTGAATAAATGACATTCACAGGACCCCCATAAAAGTGACAGCCTTAGCACCTTCAAAACCAAGACAGCCTCAGTGTCTTCACAACAGTGAATTCCACAGTGCTCCCATAACACTGACAACCACAGTGTAACTATAACAGTGGCAGCCTCAGTGCCCCTATCACAGTAAAAGCCTCAGTGCCCCCATAACAGGGACGGCAACGGTGCCCCCATAACAATAGAAGCCTCAGTGCCCCCATAACAGTGACATCCACAGTGCCCCCATAACAGTGACATCCACAGTGCCCCCATAACAGCACCAGCCACAGTGTCCCCATAACAGCACCAGCCACACTGCCCCCATAACAGCACCAGCCACACTGCCCCCATAACAGCACCAGCCACAGTGCCCCCATAACAGGACCAGCCACAGTGCGCCCATAACAGGACCAGCCACAGTGCCCCCATAACAGGGACAGCCACAGTGCACACATAACAATGACAGCCATAGTGTAACCATAACAGTGACAGCCTTAGAACTTGTAAAACCATGGCAGCCTCAGTGCCTTCACAACAGTGAATGCTACAGTGCCCCCATAACAATGACAGCCGCAGTATATCCATAATAGTTGCAGTCTCAGTGCCCCCATAACAGTAAAAGCCTCAGTGCCCTCATAACAGAGGCAGTCTCGGTGACCCATAACAGTAAAAGCCCCAGTGCCCACAAATCAGTAGCAGCCTCAGTGCCCCCATAACAGTGACAGCCTCAGTGCCCCCATAACAGTGACAGCCTCAGTGCCCCCATAACAGTGACAGCCTCAGTGCCCCCATAACAGTGACAGCCTCAGTGCCCCCATAACAGTGACAGCCTCAGTGCTCCCATAACAGTGACAGCCTCAGTGCCCCCATAACAGTGACAGCCTCAGTGCCCCCATAACAGTGACAGCCACAGTGTTACAATAACAGTAGGAGCCTCAGTGCCCCCATAACAGTGGCAGCCTCTGTGACACCCACAGCGCCCTTGAAACAATGACAGCTACATTCCTTTCATAATAGTGATAACCATATCACCCCCATAGCAGGGCACACAAGCACCTGATGGGTAAATGTGGTATTTGATCCATAGACACATGGACAACTTGGGTCTCCCAGTGCGGCCCCAGCTCTGGCCCATAGAGGATGATGCTGAGCGGGGAGGGTCCCTCTGTAACACCCGTATATCCTAATGGCACCCGATATATGAAGTGAGGGCCGCGCTCTCCGCTCGTCTACATTCGCTCTGTTGTTTCTGCCTAGACACATTCTGGATGAACCCGCAGTATCTGATAAAGCTGAATGAGGAGGACGATGACCCAGACGATGGCGAGGAGGGCTGCACCTTCATCGTGGGCCTGATACAGAAGAACCGCAGGAAGGCCAGGAAGATGGGCGAGGACATGCACACCATTGGATTCGCCATCTATGAGGCAGGTCCTCTCACCGTACACATGTGTAACCCCCAGATAGGCGGCCATCAGGCTCATGATCTCTCAGACCAGACTGAAAGAAAGTGGAAAGAAAACCCCAAATCCGCCCCGTCCCTGAGCAATATTCATATATACAGTATACACATCACAGTGTCCTCATCTATACTGCAAATATACAGAAAAGGGCCTTTTGTATGAAAACTGTCTAGCAGTAAGACTGTCCTTGTTGCCCATAGCAACCAATCAGCGCTCATAGCAACAAAATCAGAGCCCATGGCAACCAATGAGAGCCCATGGCAGCCAATCAGAGCTCATAGCAACCAATCAGAGCCCATAGCAACCACTCCTAGCCCATAGTGACCAATCAGAGCCCATAGTAACCAATCAGAGCCCATATAACCAATCAGATCTCATAGCAACCAATCGCTCATATAACCAGAGCGCATAGCAACCAATCAGAGCCCATAGCAACCAATCAGAGATCATAGCAACCAGAGCCCATTGCAACCAACCAGAGCCCATAGCAATCAGATCCCATAGCCAACAATCAGAGCCCATAGCAACCAATCAGAGCCCATAGCGATCAAACAGAGATCATAGCAACCAGAGCTCATAGCAACCAATCAGAGCCCATAGCGATCAAACAGAGCTCATAGGAACCAATCAGAGCTCATAGCAACCAATCAGAGCCCATAGCAACCAATCAGAGCTCAGCTTTCATTTTTCCACAGCACTGTATAAAATGAAAGCTGAGTTCTGGTTGTTATGGGCTCTGATTGGTTGCTATGAGCTCTGATTGGTTGCTATGGGCTCTGATTGGTTGCTATGAGCCCTGATTGGTTGCTATGGGCTCTGATTGGTTGCTATGAGCTCTGATTGGTTTCTATGGGCAACAAAGACCTTCTTACTGCTAGATAGTTTTCATACATAAGACCCAAAAAAATATAAAAAAGAGAGAGAAACTCTGCACAATTCTCGGATGTCCCGGCGGGAGCCCAGCTCTACATTATAGCCGATTCCCACCACGGATGGTGCGGGCACAGGCCTTGAGACGTCACCATCTCAGCGCTGTACACAGCGCCCGGGAGACTTGCTGACTCTCCCGGTAGTCCGGAGGAGTTGGCAAGTGAGTCTTGCTGGTGACACTAGGATGTCTCGTCTAATATGGACCACCTCCCCTCAACCCCCACTAGCTACGCCACTAATGACTAGACATGTGACTGGCCACCATGTAATGCCACTCTTCCATGGCAGTGGCCACTGCAAGGGAAATGCTTGGCTGGCATTTGTCTTCCCATAAAATAGCTGGATCTCCTTATACCCTTTAGTCTGTGTTCATACTGTTTTTTTATTACAGTTTTTTATTAATTGTCAGAAAAATAATTCCTAAAATTTTAACACACAAAAAAAATAAAATAAAATATTTTGGCACGACTTAGCCATACTTGTGCCAAGTACAAAAGCCGCTGCACATTCAGATTTTCTCCATTATTGCAACCCAATTCTATTCAGTTAACCGTTCCCTTTGTTATATAGGGGTTCCTGTGACCGAATTGATTGCCGGTGATGTTTATGGTGGGAATAATAAAAAATGTTGATGCAAACACAGACATTGAGCTATAGCTATATGTATAAACTCCTTGTAAAATGTTAATGTGATTTCTTCTGCCCGCAGGTTCCCCCAGAGGTATGTACCCTGTGGATTGCTTCATTACTTAGCATGTATATTATTGAATAAGGTAAGTTTGGAAAGATTAAAGCAAAATATGGATTCTGCACGGTATGATAGAGGTATACACACCATCCTTACAACTGCAATGCCTGGGAGTTTATGGAGATAAAAAGTGTCCATAGACCAATACAGTCTTCAGGAAGTGATGAAGCCCCTCCCCTGAGGAACACGGAGTGACAGGGGAGCTGTAGACAAATATAGTGTTACTATCCTTATTAATGCCTCAAGCAGTTTAACAGAGATGACATTAAATCCTCTACCAATAATGGAATGACTCTGCTGACCCTGCCCTTTATTAAAAATTAGATGAATCTGCTGATTCTCTCCTCTACTGATAATGAGTTGACTCTGCTGACTCTCTCCTCTAATGATAATGAGATGTCTCTGCTGACTCTCTCCTCTAATGATAATGAGATGACTCTGCTGACTCCTCTCTCTAATGATAATGAGATGACTCTGCTGACTCTCTCCTCTAATGATAATGAGATGACTCTGCTGACTCTCTCCTCTAATGATAATGAGATGACTCTGCTGACACTATCCTCTAATGATAATGAGATAACTCTGCTGACACTCTCCTCTCATGATGCGATGACTCTGCTGACTCTCTCCTCTAATGATAATGAGATGACTCTGCTGACTCTCTCCTCTAATGATAATGGGATAACTCTGCTGACTCTCTCCTCTAATGATAATGAGATGACTCTGCTGACTCTCTCCTCTAATGATAATGTGATGACTATGCTGACCCTCTCCTCTAATGATAATGAGATAACTCTGCTGACACTCTCCTCTAATGATAATTAGATGACTCTGCTGACTCTCTCCTCTAATGATAATGAGATGTCTCTGCTGACGCTCTCCTCTAATGATAATGAGATGACTCTGCTGACTCTCTCCTCTAATGATAATGAGATGACTCTGCTGACTCTCTCCTCTAATGATAATGAGATGACTCTGCTGACTCTCTCCTCTAATGATAATGAGATGTCTATGCTGACCCTCTCCTCTAATGATAATGAGATGACTTGGTTGAACCTGTCCTCTAAAGATGAGATGACTTTGCTCAAGAAGTACAACAGAGATGTCATTACATCCCAGACCCTCTTCCAATAATGGAATTACTCTGCTGTCATAGAATTTGCATGACTCTGACTGATTCTATCCATTTTGATGAGATGATTCGGTTGACCCTGCCCTCTAATAATGAGATGACTCTACAGACTTTGTTCTCTAATGATAATAAGATAACTCTGCTGGTTCTCTCATTTACTCATTGTAAATGCTATGTGATTTCTTCTCCTCAATGGATAATGAGCGTGACCTGCTGACCTGTCTCTAATATTAAATGATACTCTTGAACACGTGTTTGAAGCTAAGCAAGTAGATCTGAAATGTATTACATCCAGATCCTCATGCCAATATATGGGAATAGCAACTCATTAGTCTTGATTGCCCCTCCTGAATAAATCAATGAGCTATGACTATCTATTAATCCTCATCCATCTTAATGATGAGATGATCTTTTAATATGCCTTTAATAATAACAAGATGACTATGCTGACCTTGCTCTTTCATGATAATCAGATGACTCTGCTTACTCTCTCCTCTTATGATGAGATGACTGTGCTGAGGCTTTCTTCTTATGATGAGATGACTCTGCTGACCTTCTCCTCTTAAGATGAGATGACTCTGCTGATCCTCTCCTCGTATGATGAGATGACTCTGCTCTTTAATACTAGTGAAATGACTCAGCAGACCTTGCTGTTTAATTATAGTAAGATGACTCTGCTGACCCTTTCCTCTTTTGATGAGATGACTCTGCTGACCCTGCTCTTTAAGAATAATGAGATGGCTCTGCTAATCCTATCCTCTTATAATGAGATGACTTTTTTGTCCCTGCCCTTTAATAATAAAGATGACTCGCTGACTTGCCTCTCCTCTAATGATAATGAGATGACTCTGCTGACCCTCTCCTCTTATGATGAGATGACTCTGCTGACCCTCTCCTAGTATGATGAGATAACTCTGCTGACTCTGCTCTTTAATAATAATGGAATGACTGCAGACCTTTCTCTTAAATGATAATAAGATGACTCTGCTGACCCTTTCCTTTTTTTATGAGATGACCCTGTTGACCCTGCGCGTTAATAATAATGAGATAACTCTGCTAATCCTATCCTCTTATGATGAGATCACTCTCTTGACCCTGCCCTTTAATAATAACAAGATGACTCCGCTGACCTTGCTCTCTAATGATAATGAGATGACTTGTGACTCCTCAAAATGATCTTTACTGATGAGATGACTCTGCCCTGGCCTCCTGTCCTCTTATAAAATGAGATGACTCTGCTGACTCTCTCCTATTTTGATGAGATGATTCGGTTGACCCTGCCTCTTAAGATAATGAGATGGCTCTAGCTTATTCCTATCTCTATAATAGATATTTTGTTCCTTCCCTTTAATAATAACAAGATGACTCCGCTGACCTTGCTCTATAATGATAATGAGATGACTCTGCTGACCCTCTCCTCTTATGATGAGATGACTCTGCTGACCCTCTCCTAGTATGATGAGATAACTCTGCTGACTCTGCTCTTTAATAATAATGGAATGACTGCAGACCTTTCTCTATAATGATAATAAGATGACTCTGCTGACCATTTCCTTTTTTTATGAGATGACCCTGTTGACCCTGCTCTTTAATAATAATGAGATAACTCTGCTAATCCTATCCTCTTATGATGAGATCACTCTCTTGACCCTGCCCTTTATAATACGAAGATGATCCGTGACTTCTCTCTAATGATAGAAGATGACTCTGCTGATCCTCTCCTCTTATGATGAGATGACTTCTTGATGAGCACCTCTCCTCTTTATGATGGATGACTCGCTGGCCCTTCTTATTATGTAGATGACTCTGCTGACCCTTTCCTCTTATGATGAGATGACTCTGCTGGCCCTCTCCTCTTATGATGAGATGACTCTGCTGACCCTTTCCTCTTTTGATGAGATGACTCTGCTGGCCCTCTCCTCTTATGATGAGATGACTCTGCTGGCCCTCTCCTCTTATTATGAGATGACTCTGCTGGCCCTCTCCTCTTATGATTAGATGACTCTGCGGGCCCCTCCTCTTATGATGAGATGACTCTGCTGGCCCTCTCCTCTTATGATGAGATGACTCTGCTGACCCTCTCCTCTTATGCTGATATGACTCTGCTGACTCTCTCCTCTTATGATGAGATGACTCGCTGTCCCTCTCCTCATATGATGAGATGACTCTGCTCTTTAATAGTAATAAAATAATGCAAACTTTGCTCTCTAATGATAAGATGACTCTGCTGACCCTCTCCTCTAAAGATAATTCAACATTTCTGCTGACCTGACCTCTAATAATAATATGACTCTGCTGACAAAGTGTCAAATTGGGCCGCTGGCCAAAATAAGATAAAAAAAACTCTCGACCCATTTGCTTCTGAAACGTTCTCCCATTCTTCAGTTTCTGTTGACCCCATTCATAGAGCTCTCCAACCACTGGTCCTGCATTGTTGTCCTGCAGCTGCAGCAGGACACTACACTGGTCATTAACAGGCTTAATTATCTATGAATGTGTTTCCCTTTAGCTGCAGGGTCAGACCAACGTTCACTTGAATAGAAGCTTCTTCCTGAGGAACAAGGCGCGAGACCGGTCGGATACGTTCATAAACCTGCGGGAAATCCTCAACAGGTTCCGCCTTCCCCCGGGAGAATATGTTATCGTCCCTTCCACTTTTGAACCTAACAAAGTAGGAGACTTCTGCCTTCGTGTTTTCTCGGAAAAGAACACAGAGTCTCAGTAAGTGTCTGGTTCCCGGGACGTTGTGTCCTAACCCTGTGCGCTCTCTGGTCCTCTCTTCTGTATACAGTATAGGGAAGATACCAATACACAGTCACCAGCTGTTGGCCAAATACTGATACAGCCGATAGCTGTTCCTCCTGACCCCATAGGCATGGTGGTCTCAGCTGAACATGAGTTTCCATCAGGGAGAGGCGATTAAAGGTCTATCCTCACCTCACTTATTAGCGTTAAACATGTCGGCAATGGTAAATAAAGACTATTACCAATTACATTGCTGTTCTAATTTTGCTTCTTTTGGGGGTTAGAGTAGCTCTTATCTCCTGATTGTGTACATAAGCTTCCCTAGGTTGCCAACCACCTTACTCTGCCATGGCAGACTATGGTGACGTCACTCCCTGCTGTATCCTATCAACAGCACAGGAGCTTGTTTATTTATCTATTTTACTGATAAATTTTAACCCTTTAGAGGTCTGGGGCTTTGTGCTCTGCTATTTGAGCCCTTCTATTACCAATGTCTCTCTAACAGGCTCAGCTGGGAATAGCAGACCTGAAATGTCAGTGACTGCTGTAGATCCGCCCACAGCCTAAACAGAAAGTGGGAGTCTGAGGCTGTAGAACCGCCCACAGCCTGAACAGGAAGAGGGAACATGAAGCTGTAGAACCACCCACATCCGGAACAAGAAGTGGAAGCCTGAAGCTGTATATACACCCACAACTTAAACAGGAAGTGGGAGCATGAAGCTGTAGAACCACCCACAGCCTGAACAGGAAGAGGGAGCATGAAGCTGTATATACACCCACAACCTAAACAGGAAGGGGGAGCCTGAAGCTGTAGAACCACCCACAGCCTGAACAGGAAGTGGAAGCCTGAAGCTGTAGAAACGCCCACATCCTAAACAGGAAGTTGGAGCCTGAAGCTGTAGAACCACCCACAGCCTGACCAGAAAGTAGAAGCCTAAAGCTGTAGAACTGCCCACAGCCTCAACAGGAAGTGGGAGCCTGAAGCTATAATCCCCCCCCCCCCCAACAGCTTGAACAGGAAGTGGGAGCCTGAAGCTGTAAAATCACCCACAGCCTGAACAGGAGGTGGGGAGCCTGAAGCTATAGAACCACCCATTACCTGAACAGGAAGTGGAAACCTGAAGCTGTAGAACCCCCCTCAAAGGCCTGAACAGGAAGTTGGAGCATGAATCTGTAGCACCACCCACAGCCTAAACAGGAAGTTGGAGCCTGAAGCTGTAGAACCACCGACAGCTTGACCAGAAAATGGATGCATAAAGCTGTAGAACTGCCCACAACTTGAACAGGAAGTGGGAGCCTGAAACTGTAGAACCGCCCACAGCCTGAACAGGAAGTGGAAGCCTGAAGCTGTAGAACTGCCCACAGCCTGAACAGGAAGTGGGAGCCTAAAGCTGTAGAACCGCCCACAGCCTGAACAGGAAATGGGAGCCGGAAGCTGTAGAACGGCTTGAACAGAAAGTGGGAGCCTGAAGCTGTAGTACCGCCCACAGCCTGAACAGGAACTGGGCCCCGGACGCTGTAGAACTGCCCACAACTTGAACAGGAAGTGGGAGCCTGAAACTGTAGAACCGCCCACAGCCTGAACAGAAGTGGGAGCCTGAAGCTGAAGAACCGCCTTCAGCCTGAACAGGAAGTGGGAGCCTGAAGCTGTAGAACCGCCCACAGCCTGAACAGGAAGTGGGATCCTGAAGCTGTAGAACCGCCCACAGCCTGAACAGGAAGTGAGAGCCTGAAGCTGTAGAGCCGCCCACAGCCAGAGGTTTGTTCTGTGGCAACAAAGGAGTGGGCAGCCTGAAGCTGTAGAACCGCCCACAGCCAGAGGTTTGTCTCCTGTGGCAACAAAGGATTGGGCATGTTGAACTCTAACATACCCCATGCCTCTCGGTCTTCATGTAAGAACCTGAAAGAACACCCTCCATACATGAGATCCTTAGATAAAATCAGTAGGTTTGGCCGACTTTCCTCTTATGTGTATACTTTATGTACTTTTACTACTTGTGTTGCGTGCTGCATTGCATGATGCTGCTGTATTGACCTGTATTGTATTACTGCACTGTCGTCTATCTCTTTATTGTATCGTGTTGCTCCTTTCCTCCTATTAATTAATGTTATCTCAGCAGCTCAGGTTTAAATTAGATATCAGGTTTCATATCTGGTCAGGCGGACTGGTTGATTGGTGTCTATTGGGTAACCCTGTGGGCCACTATAGGATGTGGCATAGCCGTATATCCCAACGCACCAGTCTAACCTCATAATCTGAACTGTTCCTTTTAGTAGCAAATTATTTTTTATTGACTGGTTTTCTCTCCGATTCCAGGGTTGTCGATGATGAAATTGAGTCCAACATTGAAGAGTTAATCTAGTGACTAATTTATGAATATTGCATCCTGACCAGAGCAGGAGCCGTCAGGGCAATATTTGGGCCCTAGTGCAAAAAGTGAAATGGGCCCTCCAGCTCCCATGTGCCATTTACAATACTTTTGTCTTCTTATGTGGCAGGAGGGCTTTTGAGCCTCCTCAGGTTGCAGGGCCCGGTAGCGACTGCTACTGCTTCACCCCCTATAACTACACCCCTGGCAATACTCCTATCAGGGGCCCTGATCAAATTCTATTAAATAGGGGCCCGCTGATGTGGCTCAAGATAGGAACTGGAAATGGGTGGGGGTCCAGAAGCTTTAGCTCTATGGGGCCCTGAAATGACTTATTACAGCCCTGGCCCAGAAGGGTTATGTATTTAAGCCCTTACAGATGGAGGGTCCTATTCAGTTGATATTTATTGTACTTGTATTTTACCCCTTTTTCGGGTGTACTGCGCCTGGGAATTAATGGTGCTTTAACATAAATAATAATAAATGGCGATAAGCAGTGCCATTGTTACCAGACAGATCCTTGTGTTTCTCATTGGGCAGCTGTCAGACCCCAAAAATTAGATGCATTTATTAAAAACTAATGGCCTTCTCTATGGGAAGCTGACTTAGACTGTGGTGACTTTACAGCTGGTGGAATAATAGGAATTATCTATGTATTTAAAAGGGTTTCCCATCTGGACAACCCCTTTTCCAAATGAGGACCTAGTGGTGGTCACAGTCTGATAGGTGAAATCTTTGAAAATGGACGGTCGTTTCTGAGGGAAGCTGCAGGTGGTCACACATGTCCTGCAGTGGCCACTACAGGAGAGCTGTGGTATTACATGAATGTGTTCAGTCCTGCAGCTGCTCTCTTCTCTGCTTATAGAAGACAGGTCTAAGTTGGGGGCAAGCTCAGACGAACCCACAGGGGAGTAGGGAAACCCCCAGGGGGCCAATGGGCATGGTGGGACACTTTCGGGGAGAAAGGCGGAGGAAATGAGGCAAAATGCAAGAGTTATGTGCAGTCTCGTGCAGTAGCTGTAGAATGAGCCCTAAGAATGAACTCCACTGCTGAGCCCCAAGAATCAGTTCCCCTGGTGGGCCCCAAGAATCAGCTCCACTGGTGGGTTCCCAGAATCAGCTCCACTGGTGGACCCCAAGAATCACTCCACTGGTGGACCCCAAGAATCACTCCACTGGTGGGCCCCAAGATTCAGCTCCATTGGTGGGTCCCAGAATCAACTCCACTGGTGGGCCTCAAGAATCAGCTCCCCTGGTGGGGCCCAAGAATCATCTCTACTAGTGGACCCAGGAATCAGCTCCAGTGGTGGACCCAAAGATCTACTCCACTGGTGGGCCCCAAGGATCTACTCCACTGATGGGACCCATACACGCCAGTCCAACACTGGTTAGGAGTCATCATGGAGCATATGGACTAGGGCTATCCTGATGGACCAAGACCTTTAATTGTTATTTATTTATTTATTTATTTATTTATTTTTTAGCCTGACCTTGATGAAGATCATATTGATCCCAATTTCAGAAGACTATTCCTGCAGTTGGCTGGAGAGGTGAGTACTCCTCACTGGTTTAGCACTTGATATGGACAAGAGTTCTTAAGCCCTGCAGCTGTATGGGTGGTGGTATTGTAGCAGCCTCCATATTGATGGGATATTTCAAGCGGTATACAGCACTGCATATAGCGTCAGACCTGAAACCTCTTAAAATACTGTGTTAACCTTTGAAACTATTTTTTTAATTGCTCTGATGCCTCTGAAATAAAAAATGAGGCAATTGTGCCAGAAGACCTCATTAAAAATTAGCCTCCCATTTTGTGTAAACAGCTCCTGTGCAGTCTTAGGGTATGTTCACACGGCGTAATTGCGGGGCGTACATGTAACTTATCTCCCCGACATACAATACGATCGTATTGTACGAGCGGAGAGAGGAGGCGTAATACATAGTTCTCTATGAGAACTATGGATTACCGTAATTTCGGCGCGCATCTCGCTTGTATTACAACGCAAATACGACGCGAAATGCGCGCCAAAATTACCCCGTGTGAACATAGCCTTATGTGTCTCCAGAGATACAGACAACAAACAAGCCCTGTGTAGTCTGATCCAGCAGCAGTACCCTACTTCCTGGAAACACCCATTGGTTGGGTTAAGAAGCAGTAGGACTGGCGCCTCTGACTGGTGTTAAAGGGGTTTTCAAGATTTATGGAAATAAAATATGATTGTTGTATAATGGATATTTCTATCAAATATATTGGGCTGGGTTCATATCTGGGCCGGAGGTTCTGTTTGGAGCCTTTATCACAGAGGTGGAACCGGATCCATTTTATGATGGACATTAACTGGCGCCCAACGGGGTGTATACACTATAGTGGGGTTTTTGAGTGTCCGTTATAATATCCATAATTTTATCAGAAAAAAATTTCATAGAATCTGCAATGGTGATTAATACCAGAAACTCCGATGCTGATGTGAACAGTCCTTAGTCTAAAGTCCTGCCTAGTCAGGATACAGTTGTACAAAAACTGTCAGCTGGTTAAGTTCTATCTATCTATATAGATCTGTACATTGTTTCCAGCCTTCTGCTTCAAACCAAACGCTTTCATTCCCTGACAGCAAGCAAAGATATTGAAATACCAAATATCTTGAAAAAGTTGCAGAGCTTTCCATTATACAATAATTCAGCCTGATTTTATGTAATCCTGTGTAATGAGTTTCTGGTCCATTCACAACCGGATACTAACAGACTTCACCAAGATTTGTACTGCATCCTTCTCCAACTAATCTCATCATTCTGGATTTTTTTGCCGTCGACATAGACCCCTGCGGAGGTATGACTAACCGTGTGTGCAGTTACAGACTCTCCACGCAATCTCTACGCTGCTTCCCGTCCGCCATGCTTTGATTATTTGTCTTGTGCTCCGAGGAGGACCCAACCAGGAGATTACACTGCCTCAGGGGGTAGTGTAATATTCACTCCTTATAATTCTACATTGTAGGAGGACCTTACCAGTTCATCCTCTTGGGGCAGTGTTATACTCACTCTGTGCAGATATTCATTGTAGGAGGAATCTACCAGTTCATCCTCTGGGGGCAATGTAATATTCACTCAATGCAGATATACATTGTAGGAGGACCTTACTGGTTCATCCTCTGGAGGCGTGTACTATTCACTCCATGCAGATATACATTGTAGGAGGACCTTACTGGTTCATCTTCCGGGGGCAATGTAATATTCACTCTATGCAGATATACATTGTAGGAGGACCTTACCAGTTCATCCTCTGGAGGCAGTGTTATATCCACTCTATATAGATATACATGGTAGGAGGACCTTACTAGTTCATCCTCCAGGGGCAGTGTAATATTCACTCCATATAGATACACATTGTAGGAGGAATCTACCAGTTCATCCTCCAGGGGCAGTGTACTATTCACTTTATAGAGATTTAATTTGTAGGAGAACCTTGCTGGTTTATCCTCCGGGGGCAGTGTAATGTTCACTCTATGCAGATATACATTGTAGGAGGACCTTACCAGTTCATCCTCTGGAGGCTGTGTTATATCCACTCTATATAGATATACATTGTAGGAGGACCTTACCAGTTCATTCTCCAGGGTCAGTGTAATATTCACTCCATATAGATATACATTGTAGGAGGACCTTACTGGTTCATCCTCTGGGGGCAGTGTAACATTCACTCCATAAAGATATACATTGTAGGAGGACCTTACTGGTTCATCTTCCGGGGGCTGTGTAATATTCACTCCATGTATATATATATATATATATATATATATATATACATTGTAGGAGGAGCTTACTAGTTCATCCTCTGGGGGCAGTGTAATATTCACTCCATATAGATACACATTGTAGGAGGACCTAACAAGTTCATCTTCCGGGGGCAGTGCAATTTTCATTCCATGCAGATATACATTGTAGGAGGACCTTCCCACTTCATCCTCCGGGGGCAGTGTAATATTCGCTCCATATAGATATACATTGTAGGAGGACCTTCCCACTTCATCCTCCGGGGGCAGTGTAATATTAACTTCATGCAGGATATATATTGTCATTCTATTATAGAGCGTTTATCAAGACTTTAGAGAACAAGACGGAGGAATTTACCGGGCTGTGGTCATCTGCTCCCGGCTCACAGGGAATATAATCCCACCTAACATTTATAATCCTATAATTTCATATTAACAATACCGATGTGTAACATCAGACGCTGTGCCGCTGCCTATTCTTGCATGTGCCGTGTGATTTAGCATGATTTATACTCAGTAGAGATAAGTGATTTTGAGCTTTTTGCAGTGAGATCTTTTCGGCTGGCTGCAATGTGACCCTGATCCGACCACCCAGGTCACCACTCCTTAAAGGGGCCGTCCACTTTATGTTTTTATATAAGAGGAAGTCATACAATTTTCTAATAAATATACTTGTATAAAAAAAATCCTATATCTCCTATACCAATGCAGTCGGCCCCTATCTGGGGGGAAAAATGATGGAGCCCACATTCCAGTCTATGGTAGCCATCACTATGGATAGGAATGTGGGCTATACCATTTTTTCTAGATAGGGGTGTAGAAGCAAAATCTTTAATACATGTATATTAGAAAAGTGTATGATTTCCTATTATACACATAATAAATACAGTAAAAACAATACAAAGTGGACGACCCCTCTCAAGGGCCGCACATTGCAAGATATTTACAAGGATTGGAATGAATCTTCTCCATTGTAAATATCATTCATGTTCATTGCTGCGCGGGTTAATGAATGATGACATGTAGCAGTGTTCTTAGGTGAATCCTGTATATGATACAATAGTGTCTGGTCCAAATATTATACTATTTTTGGGATTATCAGAGCTCTGGGTACCCTTCTTCTCCCTATACACAATACCATGACTTACTGAGGTCACCACTAGGGGCAGATGGACTGATTTTACTAACTTCAACCAGAACTGTCTAAACCTGTATGCAGCTTGCTCCCCCTAGTGGTGGCTGCAGGATGTCACAATTCGAATTTCTGCAAAATAATGTTATTATATATTATATCCCCCATCATGCTCAGATCACTGACGATTGACTGATTGAGGGGGCTCCTACCCACAAGTGAGGGCCACTTTCCTTTCATTGATAATTAGGCACCGCTCTATACTTCTCCTAGTGGCTGTGCCTGGTATTTCAGCTTAGTCTTATTCACTTGACCCCCTTAAAGGGGTGTTTTCCATCTTGCACTTTGATGGCATATCAATAGGTGAGGGTCCTACCTCTGGGACCTACACTTATCTTGGGAACGGTCCTCCAAAAGTTTTTGTTTAGAATAGAGAGAAGGATATGCTTTTGCATGACTCTCCATTCTGTTCTATGGGAGTTCCCAGTACAGGGGAGCGCTGTGTTCTCCATTCTACTCTATGGGAGTTCCCAGTACAGGGGAGCGCTGTGTTCTCCATTCTGTTCTATGGGAGTTCCCAGTACAGGGGAGCGCTGTGTTCTCCATTCTGTTCTATGGGAGTTCCCAGTACAGGGGAGAGCTGTGTTCTCCATTCTGTGCTATGGGAGTTTCCAGTACAGGGGAGCACTGTGTTCTCCATTCTGTTCTATGGGAGTTCCCAGTACAGGGGAGCGCTGTGTTCTCCATTCTGTTCTATGGGAGTTCCCAGTACAGGGGAGCGCTGTGTTCTCCATTCTGTTCTATGGGAGTTTCCAGTACAGGGGAGCGCTGTGTTCTCCATTCTGTGCTATGGGAGTTCCCAGTACAGGGGAGCGCTGTGTTCTCCATTCTCCTCTATGAAAGTTCCCAGTACAGGGGAGCGCTGTGGTCTCCATTCTGTTCTACGGGAGTTCTGAGTATAGAACATAGCACTTCCTTGTACTGGGAACTCCCATAGAACAGAATGGAGAGTTGTTCGTAAGTGTAATCTGAGCCAAGACATTTAGGGGTCCGTTCCCGAGATAGGTGCGAGTCCTAAAGATTGTATCTGCACCTACCACACTTTGATCACATATCCTATTGAATATGCCATCGAAGTGCGAGATGGGAACACCCCTTTAACCCCTTAACGACCGCGCACCGTCTTTTGACGTCGGCTGGTGCGGGTCGTTCGTCTGCAGTGACGTCTTTTGGCGTCGCTGCAGACTTAGGGGTTTGCGGCGCCCGGCGCCGCAACTGCGCTGGGATCGGGGCTGTACTACACAGCCCTGATCCCAGAGCATCTCCTGCAGGCACCGGGGAGCGGAGGAAACCTCCGCATCCCGGTGCTTTAACCCTTTGATTGCGGCGGATTGTCCCCGCAGCACAAGCAAAGTGTTCCCCTGCTCTGTCGGGTGATCGGAACACCCGATGACCCGACAGAGCTCGGGGAACGGTTGCACAGTCAACCCTGGGGACCTAGAGTAGCCCCAGAGCTGTCTGTGTACTAAGCCAGTGATCAGGACACACTGTGTGCTGCCCTGATCACTGCTGGTGTCAAAGTGACACAGATTAGAATGTATTAGCATATATGGATATGCTAATACATTACTAAGTGTTAAAAAAAATGAATAAAAAAATAAATAATAAAATAAAAATAAATATTTAATAAAAAAATACACAAAAAAAAAATCTACACATATTAGGTATCCACACGACCGTAATAACCTGTAGAATAAATCTAACAAGTTATTAAGTGTGGAATGTGAATGGTGTAAAAAAAAATTAAAAAAATAAAAAAAAACTGCAATAATTTCTAAGTGAACTTAAACTATTCCCCCATAAAGAACAACTTGTCCCGAATAAAACGAGGCCTCATCCAACTGCGACATTGAAAAAATAAAAAAGTTACAACTGTTGAAACGCAAGGAGGCAAAAACTAAAAAAAAAGTTCTGGTCATTAACTACTTTTCAGGCCTGGGGCTTAAGGGGTTAAGGAAGTCAAGTGAATACGACTAAACTGCAATACCAGGCACAGCCACTAGGAGAAGTATAGAGCTGTGTCTGATTTAACAAAGCTACTATACACTCGCCTGTGGAGGTTTCCATTGAATGACAGCAAGCAAAGCTCTTGAAAATGGTAAAAATTTGAAGGCAAGCTGATAGAAATCTGCAAAAGTTGATAATACAAGGATTAGGGCATTAGGCCATAGTTACATAAGACCGTAACCCCGATAACACTGCGTCCATAGATGTAGCTGCCCTGTGTATCATTTTGGGAATACCCCACAGCAGACTTCGATGAATCCCCCAGATCCGTAATCTCCATGTTCTTTGATTCTAATGTGTCGCCTTCTTTTCTCAGGACGCCGAGATTTCGCCGTTTGAACTTTATAACATTCTGCAGAAAGTGATCTCTAGACGTAAGTTCTTGGACGTGTCCTCTGTATTCTTCATCCCTTAGTAGCGGCGGCCATCTTTCCTGGAGACCGACCATCTGTGTGTCCAGGCAGCAGATGATGGCAGCGCTCACACAGTGGTCACCCGTCTCTAGCTGCTCCCCGGCAACATCGCAAACACTTCCGAGCTCCTGCCAAGCAACAGAAACATATAGAATCACATCTGGGTCAGAATTTTCTTTTGGAGCCATGATGGACCCCAACGGCGCCTGTGAACCCCATTGAATAGAGTGGGGTCCATTGAGTTTCCGTCATGGTATCCCTCATCCTTCATTCTGCCCGCTGCGTTATTTTTCCATCCTTTTTGGCGCAGCCTTAACAAGTCTGACAGTTCCGGATGGAGAAATCCTATGGGATTGGTTTTATAATCCTCCTCCTACAGTTCTGCTGTTCCCATATGGGAGGGCATAGAACGACGCTGCCGCCATGTTTATCCTCTGTATATTGCCCTAATAGCCGACATACTATGAGCGTATACAGTTTGCTGTGACTTTCATCTCCAGAATCTTACTCTGGGATAAGTGTTGAGGACTGTGAATGCTCTATTTCATACTTACTTTACTGAGGGAGAAAGTAGATGTTGCAGAGGGCACAAAGGATTTTTTTTTTATGCTCAGATTACCTGAGGAGAAGGGGGACCATATATGAATTATGATAGGCTTAATGCTAGTACAGACAGTGACCAGTCAGGGTGACCCCTCCATAGACAGTGACCAGTCAGGAACCTCCTCCATAGACAGTGACCAGTCAGGATCCCCCTCCATAGACAGTCACCAGTCAGTTTCCCCCTCCATAGACCGTCTCCAGTCAGGATGCCTCCTCCATAGACAGTGACCAGTCAGGATCCCCCTTCATAGACAGTAGACAGTGTCCAGTCAGGATGCCCCCTCCATAGACAGTGACCAGTCAGGGTGCCCCCTCCATAGACAGTGACCAGTCAGGATCCTCCTCCAAAGACAGTGACCAGTCAGGATCCTCCTCCAAGACAGTGACCGGTCAGGATCCCCCTTCATAGACAGTAGACAGTTTCCAGTCAGGATGCCCCCTCCATAGACAGTGACCACTCAGGATCCTCGTCCAAAGACAGTGACCAGTCAGGATGCCCCCTCCATAGACAGTGACCAGTCAGGATCCTCCTCCAAAGACAGTGACCAGTCAGGATCCTCCTCCAAAGACAGTGACCAGTCAGGATCCTCCTCCATAGACATGCCAGTCAGGTGCCCCCTCCATAACAGTGACCGGTCAGGATCCCCCTTCATAAACAGTGACCAGTCAGGATCCTCCTCCAAAGACAGTGACCAGTCAGGATGCCCCCTCCATAGACAGTGACCAGTCAGGATCCTCCTCCAAAGACAGTGACCAGTCAGGGTGCCCCCTCCATAGACAGTGACCAGTCAGGATGCCCCTCCATAGACAGTGACCAGTCAGGATCCTCCTCCAAAGACAGTGACCAGTCAGGATCCTCCTCCATAGACAGTGACCAGTCAGGATCCTCCTCCAAAGACAGTGACCAGTCAGGGTGCCCCCTCCATAGACAGTGACCAGTCAGGGTGCCCCCTCCATAGACAGTGACCAGTCAGGATGCCCCCTCCATAGACAGTGACCAGTCAGGATCCTCCTCCAAGACAGTGACCAGTCAGGATCCTCCTCCAAAGACAGTGACCAGTCAGGGTGCCCCCTCCATAGTCAGTGACCAGTCAGGGTGCCCCCTCCATATACAGTGACCGGTCAGGATCCCCCTTCAGAGACAGGTGGCAGTGTCCAGTCAGGGTGCCCCCTCCATAGACGGTGACCAGTCAGGGTGCCCCCTCCATAGACAGTGACCAGTCAGGGTGCCCCCTCCATAGACAGTGACCAGTCAGGATGCCCCCTCCATAGACAGTGACCAGTCAGGATCCTCCTCCAAAGACAGTGACCAGTCAGGATCCTCCTCCAAAGACAGTGACCAGTCAGGGTGCCCCCTCCATAGTCAGTGACCAGTCAGGGTGCCCCCTCCATAGACAGTGACCAGTCAGGATCCTCCTACATAGACAGTGACCAGTCAGGGTGCCCCCTCCATAGACAGTGACCAGTCAGGGTGCCCCCTCCATAGACAGTGACCAGTCAGGGTGCCCCCTCCATAGACAGTGACCAGTCAGGATCCCCCTCCATAGACAGTGACCAGTCAGGATCCTCCTCCATAGACAGTGACCAGTCAGGATCCCCCTCCATAGACAGTCTCCAGTCAGGATGCCTCCTCCATAAACAGTGACCAGTCAGGGTGCCTCCTCCATAGACAGTGACCAGTCAGGGTGCCTCCTCCATAGACAGTGACCAGTCAGGATCCTCCTCCATAGACAGTGACCAGTCAGGATGCCCCCTCCATAGACAGTGACCAGTCAGGATGCCTCCTCCATAGACAGTGACCAGTCAGGATGCCCCCTCCATAGACAGTGACCAGTCAGGATGTCTCCTCCATAGACAGTGACCAGTCAGGATCCTCCTCCAAAGACAGTGACCAGTCAGGATGCCTCCTCCATAGACAGTGACCAGTCAGGGTGCCCCCTCCATAGACAGTGACCAGTCAGGATGTCTCCTACATAGACAGTGACCAGTCAGGATCCTCCTCCATAGACCGTGACCAGTCAGGGTGCCCCCTCCATAGACAGTGACCGGTCAGGTGCCCTCCATGACAGTGACCAGTCAGGGTGCCCCTCCATAGACAGTGACCAGTCAGATCCTCCTCCATAGACAGTGACCAGTCAGGATCCTCCTCCATAGACAGTGACCAGTCAGGATCTCTCCTCCATAGACAGTGACAGTCAGGATCCTCTCTCCAAGACAGTGACCAGTCAGGATGCGCTCTCCATAGACATGACCAGTCAGGGTGCCCTCATAGACAGTGACCAGTCAGGATGTCTCCTACATAGACGTGACAGTAGGATCTCCTCATAGACAGTGACCAGTCAGGTGCCCCTCCATAGACAGTGACCAGTCAGGGTGCCCCCTCATAACAGTGACATCAGGATCCTCCTCTGACAGTGACCAGTCGGATGCTCCTCCTAGACATGACCAGTCGATGTCTCCATAGACATACCAGTCAGGGTGCCTCCTAGACAGTGCAGTAGAGTACCTCTTGCCTGAATCAGTACACCAAGTGAATCAGTTGACTGTTCTGACAGAGTCCTAGCACTAGGCAGCAGCTCCTTCATCTTTTTGCCCCAATTTTTCCTTCATACGTTATGTGCAGTAGTTGTGCCCTGATACCATAGGAGCCTCTGTATCTACAATAGCGCCCGGCTCTGCCGTTTCTCTCCATGTAACGTGTGTTCTTCTACTTTTCCTTTGTGTCTCCTTTAGAGACCGACATCAAGTCTGACGGCTTCAGTATGGAAACCTGTAGGACCATTGTGGATCTGCTGGATGTATCCTCTCACACATGCTGAACGTTATCACACGTATCTAGTGCAGGCACAGACTGCAAATAGCTCCACCGCTCACTACACAGATTTTTTCACCCAAATATCCCCCTGTTCCATCTCACATTCACAGAGGTGCAGAAAGCTGAGCAATGTGGAGATATTTAGTGGGGAAGACCCCACCAAATGTGTCTTTGACATAGAAGTAACCTAAAAGTAGCAGATCTGTAGAGTCAAAGAAGACGGAAAGCCAGACCCAATTATGGCTGAACAGAGAGGTATTAGGGAGTGTTGGAAACGTTATATTTTAATATCCAACAGTCCACAGTATGACGACTTCAGGAAAGGATGGAAAAAGTTATGACCAGACTATTTCTTGATGCACATACAGTTGAAACCAGAAGTTTCCATCCACTATATAAAAAGCCCCATCTGCAGGTTTTTCTCACTATGTGACATGAAATCAGAATAAACCTTTCCCTGTTTTACGTCAATTAGGAACCAAAATTATTTCTATTTGCCAAATGCCAAAATAATGAGAGGATTTTTTAAAGCATTTTTATTTCTTTCTGCAAAGTCAGAAGTTTCCATACACTGGGATTACTATGGCTTTAAACAATTTGGGACCAAATTGTCTATGGAAGCTTCTGATAAGTTTATTGGCAACAGTTGAGTTAATTAGAGACGCACCTGTGGATGTATTTTTTTTAATGTATATCAGAGACCACACTGATTTTGTGTGTAACATCATGGGAAAGTCTGAAGAAATCAGCCAAGATATCAGGAAGAGAATTGTGGACTTGCCTAAGTCTGGATCATCCTTGGGTGCAATTTCCAGATACCTGAAGTTGCCTTGTTCATCTGTACAATTATACACAAGTACAAACAAGATGGGAATGTCCGGCCATCATTCCGCTCAGGAAGGAGACGGGTTCTGTGTCTCAGAGATGAACGTGCTTTGGTCTGACATGTGCTTATCAACCCAAGAACAAAAGCAGAAGACCTTGGAAAGATGCTGGCGGAAGTTGGTAACATAGTGTCATTATCCACAGTGAAACAAGTACTGAATCAACATGGGCTGAAAGGCCGCTCTGCCAGGAAGAAGCCATTACTCCAAAAGAAACATATAAAAGCCAGATTAATGTTTGCCAATGCACAGGAACAAAGACCTACATTTCTGGAGACATGTCCTGTCGTCTGATGACACTAAGATTGAACTGTTTGGCCATAATGACCATTGTTACATTGGGAGGAAAAAGGGAGAAATTTGGAAGCCGAAGAACACCATCCCAACAGTGAAACACGGGGGGGGGGAAAGGAGGGGCAGCATCATGTTGAGGGGTTGTTTGGCTGCAGGAGGGACTGGTGCACTTCACAAAATAGACGGCATCATGAGGAAAGAAGATTATGTGGCAATACTGAAGCAACATCTCATGACATCAGCCAGGAAGTTAAAGCTTGGGCAGAAACGTGTGTTCCAAATGGACGATGACCCGAAGCTACTGCCAAACTGGTTACACAGTGGCTTAAGGAGAACAAAGTCAATGTTTTGGAGTGGCGTCGCAGAGCCCTGACCTCAATCCTATTGAAAATTTATGGGTAAAGCTAAAAAGGCCGGTGCGAGCAAGACGACCTCCAAACATGGCTCAGTTACACCAGTTCTGTCAGGAGGAATGGGACAAAATTCCTACCAACTATTGTGAGAAGCTTGTGGAAGGATCCAGAACGTTTGACCCAAGTCCTACAGTTTAAGGGCAAAGCTACCAAATACTAATGAAATGTGCAGAAACTTCTGACTTTGCAGAAAGTAATAAAAAATGCCTTAAAAATTCTCTCTCTCATTATTCTGCATTTGGCAAATAGAAATAATTTTGGTTCCTAATTGACCTAAAACAGGGAAGGTTTATTCTGATTTTATGTCAGATAGTGAGAAAAACCTGCAGATTTGTCTTATCTGTTTACAGCTGGTGCCCATTGTTGTCTATGGAGAGGGAAGAGAGAGAGAATCCTGCTGCATCTAGTAAGTGTTATATCTCACTCTACTGCTGTATTTGCAGCTTCTCCTGTTTAGTACTGATCTATAATGTCCTCTGTGATACTGCTTGAAGTTAGTGTTCTCCTGTCTCACTTACACAGAACTAGCAATAATATAATAATGGTGTTGCACGCCAATTTGGTCAGCGAGTGCTCAGTGGAGGGACTTGTTGTCACAGAGTATCTATTCATGGAAAACAACCATACTTCATAATACATTTAAGAATAGTCACCTGTTCTTAAAATGAATATGGCATCCCATGGTTTTCTATGCATGGATATACAGAAGCAGCAGCATGGAGGACATCATAGAGCAGTATTGAGCAGTGTAGCTATGAATCCAGCACTAGGGAGAGATCTAACATTTCCTATAAGCAGCATCAACTTCTCTGTGTGTCTTTCCCTCTCTCTCTCTTTCTCTCTCTGCAGCTGCTCCCTTCTCCTAACCCTTCCTTCCCCATAGACATCTATGGGCAGCAGCTGTAATTTTATATGTCAGCATGCAGGAAACTTCAGTACAAATTTCAGAGGGAATGAGGAGAGGGAAAGGAAGGGAAAAGGAGTCTGATATTTGGAGAAAGAGGCATTTTTGGAAAGTTGTAATCAGAGCTACACTTTGATATTGTGACTAGATCAATATATAGCAATGTTTTTTTTTTCTTTAACCTGCAACAATATCCTAGTCTGATGGAAGTGGCAAACTGGGGCTCAAAGAATTTAATATTCTGTGGTCAAAATTACAGAAATACCAGGTAAGTTATTGGACCACTAACCAATGTATTAATCTTAATCTACGTTGTATATATCTTGTGCGCCTTGTATGTAAAAAATAAAAAATAATATAGATAGATAGATAGGAGATAGATAGATATGGGATGTATAGATAGATATGGATAGATAGATAGATATGGATAGATAGATAGATAGATAGGGATAGATAGATAGATAGATAGATAGATAGATAGATAGATATGGGATAGATAGATAGATATGAGATAGATAGATATGAGATAGATAGATATGGGATGTATAGATAGATAGATAGATAGATAGATATGAGATAGATAGATATGAGAGATAGATATAGATAGATAGATATAGATAAATAGATATGGGATAGATAGATATGAGATAGATAGATATGGGATAGATAGATATGAGATAGATAGATAGATATGGGATAGATAGATATGAGATAGATAGATAGATAGATAGATAGAAATGAGATAGATAGATAGATAGATAGATAGATAGATAGATACATAGATATGGGATAGATAGACACACTTATTGCTTATAGCTACTAATATTTCATTGCTGTGAAGCTGGACACTGATTGGGTGACATGGAGGTTTTTCCTGTTTTTTTTTCATATGAATTCAGAATGATGCTCTGCTGCCATCTAATGGTACTGTATAATGTAGAACTGAGAAATATCATTTTTTTGCATATATATATATATATATATTTTGTATTAGAAAATCTATAGGGCTATCGACGTGGATCGCTCAGGGACAATGAATGCCTACGAGATGAGGAAAGCTCTAGAAGAAGCAGGTCAGTAATATTTTAATACTCAGGATAGGGAAATATAATCTGATGCCTTAAACCCATGTCATGGGCCTTTTGTAAGGGATTGTTTGCTTCTAAAACTATTTGTATTGCTTGAATGCATCTAAATTAGAAAAAAAGAAGCAACTCTGCAAATAGTCTTGGTTAAAAGTCTCTTACAGCATTGCATATACAGCTCCTGTGCAGACCTATGTGTCTCCATAGTTACTTAGGGCGACATTTATGAATTCGATGCGTACTTTTTTTTTACTAGGCGCCGACACCACAGTTCTAAATAGATATAGAATAGTGTAGAATACAACAGTTTTTTTGGCGCATTACATAGAGCTTAATTTGGCAATTGGCATAGAGTGTAATGCGCCAAACTTGGTTCACTAAGTTCTATGTAATGCACCAAAAAACTGTCGTATTCTACACTCTTCTATATCTATTTAGAACGCTGGTGTCGGCGCCAAGTAAAAAAAAAAGTACGCATTTGAATTCATACATGTCGCTCTCTTAATGTTTCAATGCTCGGATTATGAGATTCTGAGAGTGTAGAATACAACAGATTTTTGGTGCATTACACTCTATGCCCATACAAAGTTTGGTGCACTAAGCTCTATGTAATGCGCCAAAAATCTTCATACTGTCGTATTCTACACTCTACTATATCTATTTAGAACTGGCGTGTCGGCGCCAAGTAAAACAAACGGACGCATTCGAATTCATACGTGTCGCCCCTATTTTCCTCCTATTTGCAGGATTTAAGCTGAATTCTCAGCTCCATCAGCTGCTGGTGGCGCGGTTTTCCGATGACAATCTCTCCATTGACTTTGATAACTTTGTGCGGTGTCTTCTTCGGTTGGAGATTATGTTTAGTAAGTGACGGCTCATTCACAAAGAACACAATTCACTCTATAGACAAGACAGGCTGCCAAGCAGCTGTGGTACTACAAATCCCAGCATGGCATGTGCAGTATACTATGTATCATACATCTGCTGGCTGATGATTGTGGAGATGTTGCTGATCTTGGTGATAATGATGCTTTTACTCTGCAGACATCTTCAAGCAAATGGACACGGAGGGCAGCGGCGTGGTGCCTCTCACAGTGGATTCGGTGAGTAGAACTGCGTGAAATGCGTCGCCTCTGCTAGGTCACCGATCACTAGGGCGAGGACGCTGCAGGGAACATCTGACTGATTGCTTCTTAATCTTTATATAATGGAAAGTTCTACAAATTTTTTATCCCTTACGGCATACAACGTACAGTTACGTCATGATGTTGGTAAGGGTGTATGAAGCGGGATCACTGAGCCCACTCCATACCCGGGAGGTAACGAATGGGATTGGAATCCTGTACATCTAACCATTCAGATGCCACAATAACACAACTGCAGCGTCTAAATAATTACAAAACGGGACCACGGTCCCTTGTCCATTGCGATATCCAATGTTGTATCACTGCTAGAAAAATGTAGCTAAAATATAACTTTTACTTCAATATCTAAAATCAGAATAAATACCACAAATTAGTAGCTTGGGCTGTAAGTTATCTAATATGATGTATTTGGCTGTTCTATTCTAGGCCCGTTTTTCTATCCTGTGGCCCAGTGGCCCTATTTCTCTGAGTATTATCCTGGGTGATACCATATAGTTTTTAGGCAGGGATTGTTTATATTCCTACTCCTTATAGTGGTGATAATAGGGTTCAGCCTCCGGTTGACTGGGGGCGCCCTTTTCGGGTCGGTTCCTCCACATGTTAGGTAAAGGTTTTTATGGGGAAAATAGATCCTCCTTGACCCCATTTCCTGTATTTGCAACTTACCTTGCTATGACAACCCGGGTTTGTAGCGGTGTATTATCTATACATGTATACAGGGCCGGGACAAGGCATTTTGGTGCCCTAGGCAAGTACGACCAATGGCGCCCCCTCCCCTCTTAAAAAAACGAAAAACTAAAAATTACATCTGACCCGGACCTAACAGAGGTACCTGCACACTCCCCAGCTAGGTAGAATAAGGAGGGGGACGACGACACACAATTCCGACACACAACAGTGGAGTAGGTGGAGTCTATTGGGATGTATTTATATGAAATATGTTGAGAATGAAAAATCCATACATTATACCGATATACAAGGAAGGGTAGGGTATAGGGGGCATATATATAGGAAGGCAGGGCATAGCGAAGGCTATATGGGCCACATATATAGGCAGGCAGGGCTTAGGAAAGTCTATAGGGGCCATATATATATATATAGACAAATAGGGCATAGGATAGGCTATAGGGCCATATATATAGGCAGGCAGGGCACAGGGTAGGCTATAGGGCCATATATATATATATATGCAGGCAGGACATAGGTTAGGCTATAGGGGCCAAATATATAGGCAGGCAAGGCATAGGGTAGGCTATAGGGGCTATATATAGGCAGGCGAGGCATAGGGTAGGCTACAGGACCATATATATAGGCAAGCAGGGCTTTGGGGAGGCTATAGGGGCTATATATAGGCAGGCAGGGCTTTGGGGAGGCTATAGGGGCTATATATAGGCAGGCAGGGCTATAGGGCCATATATTGGCAAGCAGGGCTATAGGGGCCATATATATATATAGACAGGCAAGTGTATCGGGACCATATATATAGGCAGGTAGGGCTATAGGGGCTAGATATATAGGAAAGCAGGGCTATAGGGGCTAGATCTAGGCAGGCAGGGCTATAGGGGCCATAAATATAGGCAGGCAGGGCTATAGGGGCCATATATATAGGCAGGCAGGACTATAGGGCCATATATATAGGCAGGCAGGGCTATAGGGGCTATGGTCCACCATTCTGAACCATTGGTCAGTCACTTAGTGGCTACACTTACTGTATAACAGTCCTTCATCAATTTATAAAGCTGCGGCTGCTTGACTGCAGAGCTGTTATCGGCGGCTGCTGCTCGGCCCTCCCCTTACTCCGCTGCGCGGTCTTCTGCTGAGCACATGACCACAGGCGCCGCGCAGCTACGTGCCTCAGTTCTGTCCGCCGAGCGCCCGCATGCTTCTCCTGTGTGGACAGGCAGGTAGAGTCGGAGCAGTCAGAGCCAGTCAGTCAGTCAGTCTGTGACTGCTCCGACTCTACCTGCGTGTCGCCGCTGTCACACAGGAGAAGCATGCGGGCGCTCGGCGGACAGAACTGAGGCACGTAGCTGCGCGGCGCCTGTGGTCATGTGCTCAGCAGAAGACCGCGCAGCGGAGTAAGGGGCGGGCCGAGCAGCAGCAGCCGCCGCCAATAACAGCGTGCAGTCAGGCAGCCGCAGCTTTATAAATCGATGAAGGACTGTTAGGCCCGGTTCACACGGCTTAATTGGGGGATGTATTTCGCCACACAATTACGCCGTGTGTACGGGGGCGGGGCGGCAGCCCCAATAGACATTCATTATTCCGGCGCTAATACGCCGTGAATAATTGACATGTCACTTCTCTCCCCGCTTGGCGTATTGTGCGAGCAGGGAGAGGAGACGTAATCCATAGTTCTCTCTATGAGAACGTGGATTACCGTAATGACTGGGACGTATCTCCCCCCGTATTTTGCGCAGTACGGCCGCGAAATAGGGGCGAGATATTTTCCCAAATTTGGCCGTGTAACCGCCTTAGGGTGCGTTTACACTGCAAGGGACAAATACCGGTCAGTTTATCCAGCCGGTATTTGTCCTGTTTTGCGGCCGTCCCCAGGGCCGCGGGTGGGGGTTGGGGCAGCTTTTCTCCACGATGAGCGGAGAACAGCCCTCCCCGCTTCCATTGAGGTGTTCATATTCCGTCCGGAAACCGGACAGAAGAATGAACATGCTCAATGTGTTTTGAGCGGCCTGTAGGCAGAAAATCCGCCGGGCGGAAAACCCGTGCAGTGGAGACTGCTGCATAGGTTTTCCATAGAGCACCATTGTGCTCATTTTCAGGCGGTCTGCAAAACCGCAAACCACCTGAAAAACCGTCTGAAAACCCTTGCCGTGGGGACATGCCCTTATACAGTAATGTTGGTGCGCCCCCCACGTGACAGGCAGAGGTGGCGCACTAGACCATCGCCTACCTCTGCCTACCCATCGTCCCGGCCCTGCATGTATAACCTGCTAATGTGTGGTATTTATTCTGATTTTAGATTTATATATTGAAGTATAAATTAAATTTTAGCTTCGTTTTTCTAGCAGTGATATATTGAGAGAAGCTTTTTGTATATTACTTTACAGGGACTTGATATCTGAGGTTACTGTTAATTTGATATGGCAGCCAGGGGCATAGTGAAAGCTTCCATGACTGCCTAACAGAAGAGCTACATGTGAACCCTATCCTGTAATGTAGTACAAACGATCATGTCCCTAAGTGGTCAAGTACCCCATAGGGACTAAAAATACAAGTTAAAAGAAAAAAGTTTCAAACACATAAAAAAGATTGAAAAATAAAATAATGTTAAAAGTTCAGAACACTCCCCCATTTCCCATACTACAGGTAAAAAAAAAAGTAATACAATAAGTATCGCCGTGTCTGTAAAAGTTCGATCTACTAAAGTTGAACATTATCAATCCCGTATGGGGAAACCAAAATACCCAACGCCAAAATTGCGTTTGGTATGGTCACTTTACCTCACCAAAAAGTTTATTAGAGGGTCGCACAAATCCCAAAATGGTATCAATAAAAACTACATGACAGTCCCCAAAAAACGAGCCATCGCTCCAGTCCATAGATAGAAAAATAAGAAAGTTACAGTATACCCATTGAAAAAATAAGAACATGTAGGTGCGGTGTTTGATGAATGTTGTGGTGTTTAAAGGAGTTGTCTCACTACAGGCTTTCAGCCTACCTCAGTGTGACTGGCAGCATAGTATTTTTGAATTCAGGGGCGTGCTTCTTGTCTGCCTCTTCTCCTCCCTCTTACTCCTCCCCTCCCCTCAGCACACAGACAGCTCTCCCCTCTGACTGCAGTAACTTCTATACAGCAGGGGGAGGGCGAGAGTTTGCTGCCAAAAGGGTTTAAACCCCGTTGTTGCCTGCCTAGATCTGCTGCTCACTGCTGGATCAGCTACACTGTGCTGCTTCGGCCCGAGCTCTTGCTGCTCCTCTCCACAGAGTCAGGAGACAGTGAGAGGGCTGATCTATGAGTGGCTATGGAGCCATAGATCTTTTGGAGCTGTGTATGCTAATAGCAGAGCAGGGGGGGTGTAAAGTTCCTATACCCCTGCTTAGCATCAAATCTCCATGGGACATCTCAAGCAACAACAACCAAACACTGTCCTCCCCATCAGAACAGACACAGGGCAGCTGTGAAGTGTGTTACTATAATCACCATGTGTCACTAATACAGCAGAGCAGGGAGGGATAAGAACCATTCACATGCCCCCCTGATCTGTTCTATTAGTATAGTCAAAGCTCCACAGACACAACATGATTATAGTAACACAGTTCACTGCTGTCACAAACTACTGACCACAGATCAGCTTTACCTCTGCTCTCCCAATCTGTGTAGAAGCAGGAGGGAGCAGGCACACACAGGGTTTCATCCAGGCAGCACAGCTACACAGACACAGAAGCCAGAGCCCTCCCACCCCTCCTTCCCTACAAAAGTATCACAAGTGGCCACATACTGTGCGGGGGGGGCGCTGTGCTCGACCTGTATTAAGAAACTGATGAGTCACCACACTGGCAGCCAGTGAGATAAAAATCAACAGTCGGTGGCTATAGTGATTTGAGGAGCTGATGCACTCCTACTACCAGGGATAACTCAAAATCAGTATGACATTTGTAATGAACATATATTGCAAAGCTGCTTGTTTTTTAAAGCTCTTTTAATTAAAACCCAATCATTGTAGTACGAAAACCCCTTTAAGTGTCCCTCTTTTTGACTTCATACATAAACTTCCATTAATAAATTTATTATTTATTTTTCCCTAAAAAAAGCATCTTTCTGGTATAATACTGCATATTAGGCTACAATGTATGTATTATTTAATCATTTACTGCAATTTGGACCGTAAAAAATGACTATTTTCCGATAAGTTTATTCTTATTTGCAATTGAAAAATATCTGATGCATAAAAATAGATCTGAAAAAATATATATTTCACAAAATGAACCATAAGTGCCCCTCTTTGCCTATTCAGAAAGTTGGGAGGTTTGCCCAGTGGGTCATGTGATTGCTGGGGCCAGGGAGCTGCAGGAGCTGCTGGGTCTTAACAGATCTTCTCTGTGGTGAGTTCAGGGAGCTGTATTACTTCCCTCACTGGGGCAAATATATTGGCTACAGGGGAAATCACATATCACAGCTGGAAAAATAGAAGCTAAAACATAACCTTTAATAAACCATAAAAATACTGTACTCAGCAGGTGATTGAGATATATATAAATCAAGCCTTAGGGTGCATTTACACTGTAAAGACCAAATACCTGACCGGTATTTTGTCTTTTTTTGCACGCAGGGGGACGGCTTTTGTTCGAGGTTTGCTGATTCAAGCCCTCCCCTCTCGCACCAACATGTTCGTGTTCTGCCCGAAAACCGGGTGGAAGAATGAACATGTTCTAAGTTTTTCGGAATGTCGGCAGTGTAAAAAAAACATCCAGCGGAAAATCTGTGCAATGGGGACTGCTGCACGGATTTTATATTAACGTCTATGGGGGAGCGTTGCTGGTTGTTTTTCAGACGGTTTCTAAAACGGCAAACAGTCTGAAAAACTGACCAAAAACCCTTTCCGTGGGGACAAGCCCTAAGGGTACGTTCACAGGGAGACAATCTGCTACGAATTCCAAAATTATAGATAGGCTTCAGAAACTGCACCAGCCAGTGTGGATTGTGTTGTCAAATTTGTGACAGATCTTTCTACACTGACAGAATGCATTAAAAGCAATATAGAAATCCACCACAAAATCCGCAGTAATTGGTGCAGGATTCGGAGCATGGAAATGTCAAAAAATCCTGCGGATTTTGAAGCAGATTTAAACCATGTGAACCTTAGACAGTTTTCATAAATGAGGCCCAATATGTGAACCCGGCCTAACAGTAAGACTGTTTTTGCTGCCCATAGCAAGCAATCAGATTTCATAGCAACCAATCAGAGCCCATAACAACCAATCAGATTTCATAGCAAGCAATCAGAGCTCATAGCAGCCAATCAGAGCTTTCATTTCTCCAGAGCACTATAGGAAATGAAAGCTGAGCATTGATAGGTCGCAATGACCTCTGGTTGCTATCGGCTCTGATTGGTCGCTATGAACTCTGGTTGCTATGAGCTCTGATTGGTTGCTATGGGTTCTGAGTGGTCGCTATGAGGTCTGATTGGTTGCTATGGGCTCTGTGTGGTCGCTATGAGCTCTGTTTGGTGGCTTTGAACTCTGGTTGCTATGGGCTCTGAGTGGTCGCTATGAGCTCTGAGTGGTGGCTATGAGCTCTGGTTGCTATGGGCTCTGATTGGTTGGTATGAGCTCTGATTAGTTGCTATGGACAACAAAGACAGTCTTACTGTTCCAACAGTTTTCATTAATTAGACCCAAACAGTAAGACCGTCTTTGTTGCCCATAGCAACCTATCAGAGCCCATAGCGATCAGAGCTCAGCTTTCATTTCTTCTACTGCTCTGGAAAAATGAAAGCTGAGCTCTTATTGGTTGTTGTGGCCTTTGATTGGTTGCTATGGGCTGTTTGGTTGCTAAAGACAGTCCTATTGCTGGACAGTTTTAATAAATGAGGCCTAATGCCCTTTGACATGGATTTTATACATTTAGAATGAACATTTTACGGCTCAAAATCTGCGCCAAAATAAGCTTCCATAGACTCCATTTGCTTTCTATGAGAAGATGCACAATCGGGGCACGTGGGGCATTGTATTATAGACATTTGATGCAGTACGTGAGGCAGACATGTCAGTTCTTGGTGCATGACGCGTGTTTTTCATGCTGAATTTCACATTGAAGATGCTATTGGGATGGCAACAAAATACTCACATAATGCGGTGGATTTTTGGAGCCTAATTCGGTGCATAGTGTGAGGCGTCACATCAAAAAAAAAAAGCAGCGAATGCAATGAGGTTTTACCTCTACTGAAAACGCGTCATGGCATGCATCAAAAATATTCACCAGAAAAAAAAAAAAGCATGAAAAACAACCGTATTTCACTCCAATGTATTACAGCAGAATTCACAGGGGCAAGTCCTTTAGTTGGACACAAACCTGAAAACAGCAGCATATAAAATACAGCAATTCCCACAGATACAACGAAGCCCCCGCACCACGATTACGATGATTTAGAAAGGGTTAATCACACTGATTACTGAGCGCATTAACCCTTTTATTGACCTCATTGTCTTTTTTTTTTTTTTTTTTCAGTGGATGACGTTCACTATAATGTGAGGAGGAGACCAGAGCCCGCGCCCGCCAACAGGAACCATGTATGCAAGAAATCTGCAGCCCCCGTGGGACATGCATGTCGTGTGACCAGTTTTATATACATGTCTGATTGGTCTGTACGGGTCACGTCCAATCGCTTCTATCCTAGGTTTTATAAGTTTTGAGAGATTTAGAACTTTGGTGCCTTTTGGGAAAAATATTGTATGAAAATCTTCTTCCTGCTATAGGGGTTGTCTGGGGTTGGATAAAACGGTCACTCCATGGTCTTGGTAGTGCAGCTTATCAGTAAATGCTGCTATACCAGACCCAGCCACCAGATAGGAGGGGCGCTGTTTCTGCAGTAACAGTAGAGCCCTTTTTTTTCTATCCTACACAATCCCTTTTGAGGTTCTGACCTTCTTTTCCACTGATTTGGAGCCTTCACAGGGAGGTTTGTAATGCTGGTATACAGGATAGTAACCTCAGAGCTGTAGTGTCGTTACTATGTACCTGTAATCATCTGATTGCCTTCTACCTAAATGCCTTGATGCTCCTGGCTCAACCAAGAAAATAAGGGATCACATTCCAAATGCCACTTCCATAACATGTCAGCCATGATCCCGTGTCATCCATGTACTTGTTTACTTGTTCCTGAGATTCTGGAGACCTCCCAATATGGCTGCCAGCAAACATTACAAGAGGCTGCTTGCTGCATACATCCTATATTGCCAGTTTATTATAGCTATTAAAGGGGTTGTCTCACCATGCACCATGTTCCAGAGCCACAAGCAGCTTTAGATGCATGCTTCCTGGTCAGGTTGTGGGTGGTTCTATAGCAGTGATTAGCATACCCTGTTTCCCCGAAAATAAGACCTAGTGCATTTTTTTATGCAATTCATAGTTTGGCTGCTTATGCTGATGTTTGTGATGAAATCACTACAGTATATTAATACATGTTGATGTTTTGTTCAACAATAAATGTGAATTATTGTTCATAGAAAAAAAAAACATCCCCTAAAAATGTCTTAGCTCGTCTTTAGGAGCAAAAATTAATATAAGACACTGTCTTATTTTCGGGGAAACAGGGTATCAGCTCTGCATTCACAGCTCTTCTAATTGCACTCACGTGAGAGCAGGAGATCTTAGCTATGAGCTCTAAAGCAAACAAGTAATCAGTCTCCTTTGTTTGTTAGGGATCACATGCTCTGCTGTCACACTGCCACCAGTCCGACCTGTGGTGACTTCAGATGCAGACCTGTGTGCACTTAGAGCAGATAAAATCTCTTATCTCAACAATACTATATATTTGGAAAAAGCCTTCAATTACCTGTCCCTTCCTGTTGAAAGCTAAACTTTGTAGTGAGACAAACAATGTAAGCATTGAGCTCCCCATAATGGTGGCTGCAGTTCACTATAATGGTTGCTACTTACCTGCTCCTCTGCCTTCAGTGTAGCTACATTGAAGGCCGTAGCAGTTGGCAATCCTGCTCCTGGTCCTTCCCAGTCTCAGATTCCTGCCGTGTTCCTCCCCCATGCTTTACACTGCAGCTCTGTGTGTCCAGATTAGCTGCTGTGTATAAGCACAAGCCCTTCAGGAATCCAGTGCATGGAGAGCAGACTTCCCTTATAGCAGGGACTATAATCATAATGTATATCATGAAACTGCTGCACGTAGATGAAGGGCAGAGGTGGGGGCACCTAAGGGTGTATTCAGACGGTGCAGCCGTTTGCATGCAGCTTCCTCTATGCAATGGTAATGGGCATGCTGCAGATTAAGAAACTGGCAGCTTGTGCTACATACTGTGTCTTTTGCTGTTTTTTTCCCTTTTTTTTCCTGGAAGAGGCTGAATATTCAGGGACTACGTCTTCATAAATCACCAATAGCCACCTATGCAAAACTGGAAGCCGCTCCGGCTATGATATATATTTATAGAGTTATGGGATATTGGACTGGGTGGTGTTTATGGGATATTTTTCAGAGACTTATCAATAAAGCGATTAAGTCACAAGGATTATTTCTGCTTATTTCTACTATGACATCCATAGGGGATAATGGTAAGAATCACAAGGCAAAAAAGGAGCACTTGTTAAAACCAATATTTCTGTAAAACTATTTTTTAAAAAATATATATATTTTTTAGTACCGTATATACTCGAGTATAAGTCAACCCGAATATAGGCAGAGGCACCTAATTTTGCCACAAAAAACTGGGAAAACTTAATGACTCAAGTATAAGCCTAGGGTGGAAAATGCAGCGGCTACTGGTAAATCTCAAAAAATCAAAATCGATACCAATAAAATTACATAGGCAGGTATAGGCAGTTTAATGTCCACCAAAGGCAGGTAGAGGCAGGTATATGTCCCCCATAGGCAGGTATACACAGGTATATGTCCCCCAAAGGCAGGTATAGGCAGGTATATTTCTTCCATAGACAGGTAAAGGCTTGTGTCAGGAAGAAGATACTTGCGGCCTACCAGAGTCCTATTGCAATAGTATCTTCAGCTGTATACGCTCCCAGAATAGGCGCATACAGTTGAAGCAAGCGCCATTGGTGCCCGGGCCATGGCAGCGCCCGGACGGCGACTGGTGACTCGAGTATAAGCCGATGACGAATTTGTCAGCCCATTTTTTGTGGTGAAAAACTAGGCTTATACTTGAGTATATACAGTAATTTTTTTTTTTTTTCACGAGTCCTATGCAATTAAAAAATACATATAAAATATTGTCCTGCTCCAGCTGTGAGAGAGAACTTTTGTTTGGTAAGGTAGACTAATCTCTCTTTACTTCAGCTGCTACTTATCTCTATATAGTCTCATTACAAATAGTAGGTAATGACAATGATTGCTCTATTGCACCCTCCACAGGGATAGAGAAGATTATATTAGACCATGAGCAACACATGAAAGGCTAATAAGGTAATCTTTTTCTTGAGGTTATAGACTTTTTTAAAGTTCCCCTATGGACATGACTTCCTGGTTTGTCTCTCTAACTCCCACTCTTTGAGCTCAGATAGCAGTAGAGAGGGTCGCTAAACGGTTGTGTTATTAGCAGCACCTGATAATTGTGAAGAAAATGATTATCCCATTATGCTTTCATGTATTGCTGGTCATTGCCCTTTTGGTCTAGTTTAAATCGCTGTATCTGTTCCTAGACAGAAATAGTCATTACCTACTATTTATAATAGCACTACATAGAGATAAGCAGCAACTGCAGTAGCAGGAGATTAGTCTGCCCGGCCATTCAGAAGTTTTATGTCTTTACTATCACAGCTAGTAAAAGGATAAGACTTTTTATATAATTTAATAGCATAGGACTGCTGAAATAAAAAAAATACTTAAAAAAAATTCTAAAAAACAAACAAAACCGGTTTCCAGGATTATAGGTTTTAACAAAAATAGTCCTTTTTGATGCAAGTGTTCCTCTAAAACAAGCACAGACCCTTGCTTTGCCCTCTGAATAACGGATTCTTTGAGGTTCATGTAGAATCTTGCATTCCAAAAAGCCTGCACAAGTCTACAGGGCTTTTCCATTTTTAACAAAAGACATATCAGCCAGTTGGGAAGGTTTTAAGTTGTTTTTTTTTTTATAATTTTTTTTACAAACCTGCTCCATCTTGGCTTCATGGTCAGTGGTCACTTGGTGCTGCCAATCACAGGTTGAAGCAGTCATGTGCGCTATATCTAGAAAGAGACTGTTGCAGCCTGTCCATGACCAACGAGTGCGGCATCAGCAGGGGACAGTGGTGGCGCTGGAACAGAGTGTTTTAAAAGGTTTTTTTTCTTTCCCTCTTACAATCTCACTGAACCCTTTAACATTGTGTCAGAGGGCGGATGATGGCAGATTCTCATTTGGGTATTTTTTTTTTTTTGTATGCTGGGGCAGGCAATGATCACGGCGTGTTCAATCTGTGTGTACATACGTTATTAGATGCGTGTTTGAATCCATCTTTCAGACCAAAAACACACATCTAGCAACAGGGCTGTGGAGTCGGCAAGCCAAAGCCCCGATTCATCAACTTCCCAAACATCCGACTCCAACATACTTGGCGCATGTTTAAGTGATAACTTTACTTTAGTAAAATGGTCACATCCGTTTTTTTTTCACCTTATGGTACAATAATCAAGCTATTTAGGTAGAACTGACACTGACAAGCAAAAGGGTAACAATGTTTTGATCTTTTGAACACTTGTGGGTAGAGTTGAAGAAAAAGCTGTATTTGTATCCAAGTCCAGTCTGCACCAACATTGGGAACGTGTAGAAGAGACCTGGGATCAGATTTTGGTCAAGATATGCTTGAATCTGATTCAGAGCCCAGAAGGATTCAGGCCGTATTGAAAACCAAAAAGGTAGGTTTACCAAATACTAACACAATAATAAAAAGTAACATTTTGTGTTTTAGGAGCAAAACAGTAACAATGCAGTTACAGGAAAGAACCTGCAGAACTAAGGAGATTTTGGGAGTCAGTCCATTTTATGACGACTCCTGCAAAATAGGCACCGACTCCACAGCCCTGTCTAGCAATGAGCAGTGTGATTTTACTTTGCTTTCAATGTACAACAAGCATCGGCGTTTAGACGAGTGATCGCTGATGCGTCTCATGGCGTCTTTCGGATCCGTCCCAAGAATAGTCATGTCAATTCTTGATCCGAAAGACGCAGCCGGAGCCCTATAATAAACTATAGGGTGCGACCCTGCTGCAGCCAAAACATGTGTGCTGGATGTGTTTTGGATCCGACTGACGCAGCGATTTTGGATGTGATTTTCGGATCCAAAAAACGCAGAAATACATTTTGCCAGGAGTGTTTTTTTTTTTAAATATAAACCATAAAACAAAAAATGCAATGATTTTTTTTTTTTTAAATTCTGACTTGCAGCACAGGCCAGAGTCAGACCTGCTGTTTCCAGCGCCGTGTCCCTTATTCTGTAAGATGCTGCAGTTTTAGATCATTTAATGCTCTCTGCCTAACTGTACTCAGTTGACAGGTCTCTTGCTATAGGCAAACAACAAAGAGCGGTCAGTTAATGGCCACCTCCAACCTCCCACCTATACTGTAGACAGGTCAAAAATTTCAGATCAGTAAACTGAAGAGGTGATAAATGTTAAAGGGGATGTTCCAAGACTTTTAGAAACCTCCCCACCATCTCTCACTGTGCCGATATAGAAAATAACCCCATACTTCCCTCTCCCATTAGCACCGTTTCAGCACTGACACAGCTTCAGTGTTCCCCCTGGTCCCTCACTGATGATGTCACATGTTGCTGCAACCAATCTCTTGCAAGAACAGGAAGTGACCAGAGGTCAGTGATTGGCTGCAGCATTATGTGACCCATGAACGTGATGTCATCAGTGAGGGACTCTGGAAATCTGGAACAGTGGTGATGGGAGAGGTAAGTATGGGTTGATTTTCTATTTTAGCAATTCTTAAGTGTCTTGAAAATCCCCCCGGTTATAGTAGCACAACCACATTAAGTTAAGGGGCAGAACCGTCTAAACAGCATCCTGGGGCCCCGGGCATAACACTGCAGTGGGCCCTGCCCAAATACATGACATCACACTAGGTCATGCTTCGAGCCTCCCAAAGCACACTCATATCTGCACACCACTTATGTCTGGAAGCCTGCAGCCTACAAGACTAATTGGCAGAGCAGGGAGCCTTTAGCTCCTTTCTCCACCATGGTTTTTAACTGTTTGCACATACTAAAAACACACAAACTGGTAAATAAGCAAAGCCAACCAAGGGATCCAGGGTATGTTTTTTGCATTCCTATGACATACATACACCACCTGGTGCCGCTATACTTGTTGAGCTCCCGGACAACTACATAGTGTGCCCAATGGAAAAGATGGCAGTGCTAAAGGGATGGGGAGAAGGCGCACATCGGATTCATCTCTCGCATACGTGATACATCTCCCCAAACCCGACTCAATTATACCAAGTGTCCTACTCACACTTTACCGAGACCAGGACGTATGCACTGGAGACACACTACCACCAGGGAGCCGCGTTGATTTTCATCTCATCCAGTTTATGTTTTACACATCACAACGAGACATTTTTATTAAAATTGTTTTTTTCTTTCGGTTTACGATGTCTAAGCTAAAAGTAAAATAAATATATAACAATGTTTTAGTAAAATATCTAAAAACTACACGTCGCAAAAATGTAGAATTTATATTAGTGGAGAAAAAACAAACAAAAATTATTCAAAAAAGTCCATAAAAAATATAAAGTCCATGTTCTGAATGTGCTACAGTTATGAGGTGCAAAACGCGTCCAGGATGATGAAACGGCGGCCGGAACTAGTCACATACTGAGAATGAGCATTACAGAGCAGAGCTGGCCTCTGGGGGGCGCCATTGTGTCCCAGAGGCCTGTAGTCCCATTAATAGCAGGAGATACAGCTGCTGTGTAACTCCTTTAAAATACTTAAGTCTAAAAGTTGAAATCCTTCATTTTTTTGGGAGGAGGCGACACATGGAGAAATGAGAACAGTCGTCTCGCGGCAAAACGTTTACGCCAAAGTTCTTTGTCTTGGTTTGATTCTTGGGTAGAGCTGTAAAGGACACAAAAACGGGATAAAGGTTACCATTATTTATGTAGCCTACCTGTATAGGGGTCTCCCTTTCTAAGACCACACCCCATTGTCTAATTTGCATTAGTGGCTTATAAAGCATGGCGGCAGCTTCAAATAAAGGGGTGTTCCCACCACAGAGTTTGACAGTATATCGCTAGGATAAGCCATCAAAGTCTGATGGGTGTCGCTCTCACGCCTATCGTGGGAACGGGAAACCGAAAGTTACGGTTCGGGATTGAAAGCCGGTCACGCTTGCGCACAACTCTCCATTCAATTCTATGGGAGTTCCCAGTACAGGGGAGCGCCGTGTTCTCTCCATTCTGTTCTATGGGATGGAGAGAACTGTGTTCTCCATTCCGTTCTATGGGAGATCCCAGTACAGGTGAGCACTGTGTTCTCTCCATTCTGTTCTATGGGAGTTCCCAGTACAGGGGATTGCTGTGTTCTCTCCATTCTGTTCTATGGCAGTTCCCATTACAGGGGAGCGCGGTGTTCTCCATTCTGTTCTATGGGAGTTCCCAGTACAGGGGAGCGCTGTGTTCTCCATTCAATTCTATAGGAGTTCCCAGTACAGGGGAGCGCCATGTTCTCTCCATTCTGTTCTATGGAAGTTCCCAGTACAGGAGAGCGCAGTGTTATCTCCATTCTGTTCTATGGGATGGAGCGCTGTGTTCTCCATTCCGTTCTATGGGAGATCCCAGTACAGGGGAGCGCTGTGTTCTCCATTCTGTTCTATGGGAGTTCCCAGTACAGGGGAGCGCTGTGTTCTCTATTCTGTTCTATGGGAGTTCCCAGTACAGGGGAGCGCTGTGTTCTCTATTCTGTTCTATGGGAGTTCCCAGTACAGGTGAGCACTGTGTTCTCAATTCTGTTCTATGGGAGTTCCCAGTACAAGGGAGCGCTGTGGTCTCCATTCTGTTCTATGGGAGTTCCCAGTACAGGGGAGCGCTGTGTTCTCCATTCTGTTCTATGGGAGATCCCAGTACAGGGAAGCGCCGTGTTCTTCATTCAGTTCTATGAGAGTTCCCAGTACAGGGCAGTGCTTTGTTCTCCATTCAATTCTATGGGAGTTCCCAGTACAGGGGAGCGCTGTGTTCTCCAATCTGTTCTATGGGAGTTCCCAGTATAGGGGAGCGCTGTGTTCTCCATTCCGTTCTATGGGAGATCCCAGTACAGGGAAGCGCCGTGTTCTCCATTCAGTTCTATGAGAGTTCCCAGTACAGGGGAGCGGTGGAGTTTGGCCGTAATCAGAACTCCCATAGAATAGAATGGAGTGTCTGAGCCGTAACTTTCGTGGGGGCCTGTTCCCAAGATAGGTGCAGATCCCAGAGGTGGATATACCAAAATGTATGGGAACACCACTTTAAAAAGAAGTGAACAGCTACCACCTTAGTTTTGAGGGTCGCCGTCTCCACCCAAGAACAATGGGGTTACCCTGAGTCGAGGCAGAATAAATGGAAATGTTGCTGCTCAGTCCTAGCAATACTGTTTCTATGCAAACTACACTGAATCTACATAATCTGATGGGAGTGCTACTTACCCCAAGCAAATTACGAGGGACGTATCCTTCCTTGTCCTGTAAGCGGGCCCACCACCAGTCTGTCTCATTGTCGTCCTCCCTGCGCAGAACAGTCATGCAGTCTCCTTCCTTCAGGGTCATCTCGTCATCGTTTTCTCCCTCATAATCCCACAAGGCATAGATGACGCCACGGTTCATGATGCCCATCTTCTCCTGGACACCTGGAGACACAAGGCACAGACTGTCAGTGCTACAAGACTACGGACCAAAAGGACTCCAGGCACAGAATCACCCAGTGTGCAACCTAGACCCACTGCATCAGATTGGGTAACCAACAAAAACACAGGCATTCTGCATGTTGCCAGCCATGGAAATGCCACCAAACTGTCGGCCACCCTAAAATACAGATATCTAGATATGGAAGACACAGTGTTTGGTATAATAAATCTTAATGTATTCGTGTACAAGAATATAACTACTATAATACTGTCCCCTAAGTTACAAGGAATATACTTTCTATAATACTGCACCTATGTACAAGAATATAACTACTATAATACTGCCTCTATGTACAAGAATATAATACTATAATACTGCCCCTATGTACAAGAATATAACTACTATAATACTGCTCCCTATGTACAAGAATATACTATAATACTGCCCCCTATGTACAAGAATATAACTACTATAATACTGCCACTATGTACAAGAATATAACTACTATAATACTGCCCCCTATGTACAAGAATATAACTACTATAATACTGCCCCCTATGTACAAGAATATAACTACTATAATACTGCCCCTATGTACAAGAATATAACTACTATAATACTGCCTCCTATGTACAAGAATATAACTACTATAATACTGCCTCCTATGTACAAGAATATAACTACTATAATACTGCCCCTATGTACAAGAATATAACTACTACAATACTGCCCCCTATGTACAAGAATATAACTACTATAATACTGCCCCTATGTACAAGAATATAACTACTATAATACTGCCCCTATGTACAAGAATATAACTACTATAATACTGCCCCTGTGTACAAGAATATAACTACTATAATACTGCCCCCTATGTACAAGAATATAACTACTATAATACTGCCCTATGTACAAGAATATAACTACTATAATGCTGCCCCTTATGTACAAGAATATAACTACTATAATACTGCCCCTATGTACAAGAATATAACTACTATAATACTGCCTCCTATGTACAAGAATATAACTACTATAATACTGCCTCCTATGTACAAGAATATAACTACTATAATACTGCCCTATGTACAAGAATATAACTACTATAATACTGCTCCTATGTACAAGAATATAACTACTATAACTCTGTTCCCTATGTACAAGAATATAACTACTATAACACTGTTCCCTATGTACAAGAATATAACTACTATAATACTGCTCCCTATGTACAAGAATATAACTACTATAATACTGCCTCCTATGTACAAGAATATAATTACTATAATACTGCCCCCTATGTACAAAAATATAACTACTTTAAATCGCCTCATGTAAAAGAATTAAACTATTTTTATGACCCTATGTACAAGGGAATCAAATCCTATTTTCCTTATGTACAAGAAATAACTTTAAAAAATTTGCTCCTATTTAAAGAATTAAAAACTACTTTTTAAATTCCCTATGTAAAAGAATATAATACTAAAATTTTCTGTCCTTGTACAGAATAAAAACTTTTTAAATCTTCCCCTTGTACAAGATATAAACTACTTAATACTGCCTTATGTAAAAGAAATAAAAAATACTATAATATTCCCTATGTACAAAATTAAAAATACTTTTACTTTAAACCCGGCCGTTTCCTCCCCCCGGGGGAGCTTTTCTTTAAACGTCACTATCTGCGTTCCTGGGGGGTTTAAAAATGTCAGATCCAGTAATTACCTTGCACTTTTTATTAATTTTTGACCGTCTGGGGAAAACCTCCCCCTCACTTAAACCTTTTTGGGGGGTTAGAGGTGGTCACGGGGCGGGGTGGGACAAGCTGGCCTTGGTCTCTGGTGGACGTTTTGCTTGGTTTCAGGATTAGTAGTCACGTACAGGGGGGGCCCCAGTCAGGTTACTTACTAGGGGGGCCAAAAAGCTTTTATTCCCCCTTTTACATTTAGAAGAAACGGGCAAGAGGGGAGTACGGGGGGGTGGTACATGCGGACCCCTAAATCACACCCGTGCCATAGCGGGTAAAATGTTCTCCTTGTGGAAACGTATAGACCCTGCAATGCTCCCTGGGAAAAGCGATATGTAAATAAGGTCTTTAAAGGCTCCTCAAGGGGCCGCGCTTGTGTGCAAAAGTACCCCAATGGTGGCATAGGAAAGAAAAAATATAACCGAGTCACTTTTATGCCCCAGAGAAAACCGCTGTCTGCGCCGGGGCAGCAGTGATCTGGGCTGACTGCCCCACAGTGCGGGGGGGGGGCCTTGACCCAAAACCACCACCACCCCAGGGGCCCCCACTTTTGCTGTGCCCCCACAGTGTGAAGGGCCCATGACCCAACACCCCATCCAGGGGACCCAAGTATGGGGGGTCATAGAGAAAACACCACCACCCGGGGGGGCCCCCACTGTGATGCCCCAAAGCTGTGAGGGTCCATAGAGCCAAACACCACCTCCAGGGGACCCACAGCTACTGGGGGGGCCTTTGACCCAAACCCCCATCCGGGGGGCCCCCTGTGACTGCCCCACAGCAGTGGAGGGGCCATGACCCAACCCCACCATCCAGGGCCCCTAGACCCAACACCACCACCCCAGGGGCCCCCATGCTGACTGCCCCCACAGCTGCTGGAGGGGCCATAAAAAGCCACACCACCACCCAGGGGCCCCACAAGCTGACTGCCCCCACAGTGTGGAGGGGCCCCAGGCCCAACCCCACCTCCGGGGCCCCCACATGCTGACTGCACCCAGCTGTGGAGGGGCCACAGAACCCAAAAAACCCCATCCGGGACCCACATGCAAAGCACCCACGCTGCTGGGGGCCACAGACCAACAAAACCATCCAGGGCCCCCCAATGTTTGACTGACCCACAGCTGTGGGGGGGGCCACAGCCCCAAACAAACACCCCCGGGGGACCCCCCATGCTGCTAAAATTGGGTTCGAATCTAGGGAATTAGAGGCCCGGTATCTTTGAAGTTTTGGTCCGCTTTTCCCAACAAATGTCGGAATTTTCTAGCCATGGGGAAAGGTTGATTGTTACGTGGTGATCCCACCCCCCCAGGAGAGACAATCATACTCCCCAAAGCTTATGCTTTCCCCAGCAATGTTTGAGAGTGTGTTCTCTAATGTTTCTCGCCGGAATAGGTTTCCATCCATTCAATTAAGCAAAATCCGTGGTCAGAAAACAACCCTCTGCTAATCAGCGGAGGCCCGATATGCGGGGGAAAACTGGCCTTTTCTGCCAAGCGTTGGGGGGTGAAATGCCCCCATCTCTCCGGGGCCCCCTTCCAGTAGGGTTAGGAGGTTGCAGGGAATAAAATCTGCTCCCGGACCCCTACCAGTGGGTTAGCAGAGGTGCAGGCACCCATCTGCCCCGGGACCCCCATCCCAAGAGGGTTAGCAGAGGTGCGGACTCCATTGCCCGGGGGCCCCTCCCCGTGGGTTTTAACAGAGGTGCGGGACACCCGCTCCCCGGGACCCCTTTTAACAGTAGGGTTAGCAGAGGTCAGGGGGACACCGTTGCCCCGGGGGGCCCCATACCAGTGGGTTGCAGGGGGCAGGACATCCATTTTCTCCGGGGGCCCCATACACGTGGGGTTAGCAGAGGGGCGTGACATCCTTACCCCCAGGGCCCTACACAGTGGGTTAGCAGAGGTGCCGAAAACGTTGCCCCAGGCCCATACACGTGGGTTAGAGAGGGGTGCGTGACATCCGTTGCTACGGGGCCTTACACGGGGGTTTAGCAGAGGTGCGTACTCCGTCTGCTCCGGGGGGCCCCAAAAAAGTAGGGTTGAAGGGTGGCGGACATCCGTCTGCTCCGGGGGCCCTTTCACGAGGGTTAGCAGAGGGCAGTGACATCCGTCTGCTTGGGGCCCCATACAAGTAGGGTTAGCAGGGTGCGTGACATAGTCGCTGGGGGGTCCCATACAAGTAGTTTTAAAGCAGGGGTGCAGTGATCCGTTGCTCGGGGCCCCTTTACACGTAGGGTTAGCGGGGGTGCAGTGACATCCGTCTGCCCCCGGCCCCCATACACGGGGGGTTTTAGAGAGGTGCAGTGAACCCCTCTGCTCCCGGGCCCCCTAACAGTGGGGTAGAGAGGTGCAGTGATATCAGTCTGTTCCGGGGGCCCCATACACATTTGGGTTAGCAGAGGTGCAGTGACACCCCTTTGCTCCAGGACCCCCATACACAGTGGGGTTAGCAGAGGTGCAGTGACTCCGTTGCTCGGGACCCTACACAGTAGGGGTGAGAGGTGCAGTGATATCAGTCGTTCCGGGGCCCCATACACGTAGGTTAGCGGGTGCAGTAAAATCCTCTGCTGGGGGGCCCCATACACGTAGGGGTAGAGAGGTGCTTTACATCCGTGGGGTAAAATAATAAATGTTTCTATCCTGTAGCCAGATCATGGTGCCCTGTATGTGAGATGCAACGCGACCATGATGGCATCACACCCACGACAGGGGCGCCATTGCAGCTGCAAGCAAGAGACACTACAATGTGGCCCTAAAGTTGGCTACTATATGAAGCCCCTGTCCCTTCTGCATGGGTCAGTCTGGCTTGGTGCTAAGGAAAACTAACAAGCCAAAATTGTGTGCCCCAGGGGTAGGGGATGATTCTCATGACTGACCAACTGGTAGGGCCCTTTCTTCGGTTTCTTGCAGCCTTAAAAGGGGGGTTTTCTAAATGCAGTTTACGCCCCCTTTGTATCAACACCTTGGTCAGTGTGGGTGGGCTTAGCGTGTTTAAAAACACATTTCCTAGCTTTCCCGTTACACTGACAAGAGTGCAAAAATTTTTTATTTTTTTTTTAAAGGTAATTTCAAGTCAGGGGCCTAAAGATGTTTATTAGCTAAATGAGAAGTTTTCAAAATCTGTTATGGGTGAGAGTCCGCCATGGTGATCCCCTCCTGCGAGTGATTTGATGACAGAAAACTTGAACAGTGAGATGGGGAAAAAAGAGGGAGAGGCGTGGAGAGAGATGGGTAACCCAAAAACTGTGCTTAAGAGGAAATAAATTCTTCTTTTTTCCCCTAAAAAAAGGTAGAATAAAAAACCGCAATGCCCCGTATTTTTCAAAATATAAAAAAAACCCCTTTTTCCCCCCAAATTCGGGAGGAAAAAATGGTGGTAGTTTTAAAAAGTCCGAAAAAATACGGTTTTAAAAAAAAAGTCTTAAAATTTTTGTCCCTGTTTTAAAAATCTTATCTTGTAGCAAAAAAACCCCCTTTTAAAATCTGTGTTTTAATAAAGGGGGGAAAAAACCCAAGGAAATTTTCCATAGAGGGGCCTGAAAAAGGTAGCTGGGGGCCCTGCTGTTTTCATGGGGAAAACCCCTTTTGGGGGCTAAAAAACCAAAACCAAAATTTTGGGGGGTTTGGGGAAGGTTTCCAAAAAAAGGGAAATCTAACACCTCTGAGTGGCTCCCAAAAAACCCGCCCATGGCCACTATTTCAAAACCCGAGAAAAAAAGGGTGAACGGGGGTTCATGGGGGAAAAATCAAATCGGGGCGGGCGCCACGGTTATTTTCTCAGCCCGGAGCAATAAGAGCGGGGGGGGGAACCCTTTAAATCTTTTCGCTTTTCCCACCCGTTCAGCCTAAACCCCACCCACGGCAGCCGCCAAAAAAGGGCCCAAAAAAAACCACCACCCCCTGGGGGTTTTCCCGTGGGGGGTTTCCCGGACGGGGGCCCGGTCCCCCACAGTTTTATCGTGTATTTTTTTAGCTTTCGATTAGTTTGCAGTAAGTAAAGGGGAAAAATTTTTTTAAACCCTTTCCCGGGACGTATTTTTTGGGGGGCTGTGTAAGCAGGACCCGAAAAACATGGCCGCTCCCCCAAGAGCAGAGCCACACCTGTCCATGGACAGTGTCCGTTTCTGCAGCTCCACTTTATGGACGCCGAGCTGCAATACCACACCCCCAACCCCTTTTGGGGCGCCTTTTTAAGACTGGCCGGGGTTTGGCCATAGCAGGCTGTTTTTGGGTTTTGCAATAAGTTTTGGTTTGGGTTTTGCTATGGGGCAAAAAGGGGCCCGGCCCTTGGGCGGGGTCGCAATGTCGGCTCCCAGCTGGGGGAAAAAATAAAAAACCCCCACTCCCACCTTTTCAAACCCTTTACTGCTTTAGGGGGCCTCGGGGGCAGACGGAGGGTCATTTGGACTCTGCAAACCCCTACTGTGTAGGGGGGCCCCGGAGGTCGGGATGTTCCCTCCCAACCTTGCAAACCCCTTTACTGGTTGGGGCCCCGGAGCAGCCGGTTTGCCCACTGACCTTGCAAACCCCCTATTTTGGGATGGGTCCCCGAACCCGACTGATGTATAAACCTTGATAACCCTATGTGTTTTGGGGGCCCGGGAAACGGATGTCATGCCCCCTCTGCAAAACTCTACTGTGTATGGGGCCCCCGGAGCAAAAAGGAAAAGGCATGCACCTTTGCAAACCCCAAACTGTGTAGGGGCCCTGGAGGGGGAGGATGTCCCCTGAAACCCTCTGTTTAAACCCTACTGTGTAGGGGCCCCGGAGCGGGAAGGATTTTAAATGCCTTCTGCAAAACCAAAATGCGTAGGGGCCCCCCGGGGGAGCAGACGGATGTCACTGCACCTCGGGTTCCCCCTTTATGTGTAGGGGCCCCCGGGGGCAGGGGGGGATGTCACTGCACCTTTTAAACCCCTAATGGGTTGGGGGCCCCCGGGGGAACCCGGAGGGTCATCGAAACCCCCTTTGCAAACCCCTACTTTTGTAGGGGGCCCGGGGGGCGGGCGGGGGTTACTGAAACCTTGCTAACCTTACTGTGATGGGGCCCGGAGCGGCCCGGATGTCACTGCCCCTCTGTAAACCCCACTTTTGTAGGGGTCCCCCGGAGCAGACGGATGTCACTCCCCCCTTGAAAACCCTACTGTGAATGGGTCCCCGGAGCAGCGGAGGGTTCATTTTGCCCCATTGCAAAAACCCTTTACGCGTAGGGGCCCCCAAAAGGGGGGGAGGGATGTCCCCTAAAACCTTTTGAAAACCCACGGGGCGAAAGGGGGGGCCCCCGGAGGGGGCGGTGTCACTGCACCTCTGCAAAACCCAAATTTGGTTTTTTGGGCCCCCCCCCCCCCCACCCCCCCCCCGGGATGTCACGGGCCCCTTTGCAAACCCTATGCTTTTGGGGGGCCCCCCGGAGCAGAGGATGTCATTTGCACCTTTGTTTAACCCAAAGCGTATTTGGGCCCCCGGGCGGCGGATTTTAATTGGGCCAACCTCGCTAACCCTAATGGTAGGGGGGCCCTCGGGGGAAAAGGGACGGGGGGGCCCACTGCCCCCTCTGCTAACCCTATCTGCGTAGGGGGGCCCCGGGGACCCAAAAGGGATGTACGGGAAACCTTTTTGCTAACCCTAGGGTTTAGGGGGCCCCGGGCAAGGAATGCCCTTTCGCACTTTGCAAAACCCTACGGTTTTGGGGCCCCGGGAGACGGTGTAAATCCCAACCTCTGCAAAACCCTACTGTTTGTAGGGGGCCCCGAGCAGACGGTGGTAAACTGAAACCTCGGGCTAAACCCCTTTATTTGGTAGGGGGCCCCGGAGGGGGGGATGTATTTGGCACCTCTGCAAACCCCTACTGTGAAGGGCCCCCCGAGCAGAGGGAAGTCCTGCACCTCTGAAAACCTACGGGGTAGGGGGGCCCCGGGGCGGACGGATGTCACTGAAACCTCTTTGAAAAACCCTTTAACTTTTGGGGGCCCCCCAGACGGAGGGGGTTGTCACTGCTTTTTGGGGAAACCCCTTCCTGGGTTTTTGGGGCCCCCCCGGACCCGGGAGGGGATGCCCAAGATTTCTGCAAACCCTACCCCCGTGTAGGGGCCCCCCGGCGAGGGAGGTAAATTTGGCCCCCTCTGTTTAACCCCTACTGTGTATGGGGGCCCCAAGAGAAAGGGGATGTCAAGCCCCCTTGCTAACCCTACTGTTTTTGGGGGCCCCCAAAAGAGCAGAGGAGGTCAAAGCCCCCCTTTGAAAACACTGTGAAAAGGGGGGGCCCGGAGAAAGTTTGGGGTTTTCCAATGGCCCCTTTGTTTAAACCCCTACTGTGTAGGGGGGCCCGGGGGAGCAAAATGGAGGCCCAATGCACCTCTGTTAACCCTATGTGTTTTGGGGCCTCCAAAGCAGTGGATGTCAATGCCCTCTTTTGTTTTCCATCATCCCATTTTTGCTCTACCCAGGGGGCCACGATGGGAGATTTTGGGGTTTCCCCAAAACAGGGGGAGTTTTAAAGGGCCCTTTTGGTCTCAAAGATCAGAGGGGTTTTTCATAAATGGGGGCCCTTATGTTTTAAGAGGAATTTGGGGTTAAAGGGGGGTTCTGCTGGCTACAAGGGTTGGGGCCAGACGGGTTTTTCCCAAAAAAAGCGCTTTTTGGTCCCTTTTAAGGCCCAAGGGAGTTTTGTAAATACCACCCTTTGGGTTCGGGGGGCCCATTAGAGCCAAAAGCTGAAAGGGGGGTTTCTGGTTACTTCCCCATACAGGAAGGGGAGAAAGGGCTTTTTTACCCCCCCTCCATTTTCCTTTCACACTTGTCCTTTGCCGTCTGCGGTCCCCTGTGGGTTATGGGGAAATTTTACGGGGGGTTTCCGGACTCCCCCGGGGAATTTTTGCCAAAAAAAATTTTGGGTTACAGGAGGGGCGCTTGGAGGGGGTCCGGCACCAAC